>JAJGOT010000619.1:160000-442775 GCA_022457155.1 Cladopsammia gracilis
AGAATAGAATACACTGTGGGAAAGAAGCCTGTGAAATGTGAAATTATTTCTGTGATGAGGTGTTGAAATGTCTGATTTTGAGGTTGAAGGTCAATGTTCTTTCATATACTGAAAGATTTGAAAAGGCTCTGGAGGAAGCCATGACAAAGCTTCTTGAAACTTTTGACGGTGTCGATACATTAAACGCCGAGCAAACGGATGGGATTTTAAATTTTATACGCCGCAAGGATGTTTTGGCGGCTTTGCCAACTGGATTCGGCGAATCCTTGTTGTTTCAACTAGTTCCTGCCATTTGCAAGGAACTTCACAACATCATAGGTTGCTGTCATTACCCTAAAAAACCGATAGTGATTGTTGTTTGTCCACTCAATGCCCTCATTGAATGCCATATGAAGGAGCTAAAGCAACGAGGTATTACGTATTGAACACAGTAGAAGATCTTCGCTGTGATTGGTTTAGACATAATTAGATGAAAACGAGCAAAGTTCACCGAGAACGGTAAATCAAACCGCTTTGGGCCAGAGGTTTTCTCGCGGCTTCGGCCTCGTTGATCGGCCTTCGGCCGACACTGACCGGCCTTCGGCTGGCAAGTCACGAAGCTCGCCGCGAGAATACCTCTGGTACCCAGGGTACGCCAATACGGCTGTAGGAACTAAAACAAGCAAGTTTATAAACAAATTCATCTCGTACTTCGATGTTTGAAAATTTGATGGAAGGGACTAAAAAGCCAATTCAACTACAGGTAACGATGTTTCAACGTTTAATGTGTCCTTACGCTGTGAGATTTTTAAGACATACTGTCCTCGCTGAAGTTCTTTCAGATTTTTCGTCGCTATGTTCAGGTAGCCGTGTTTTTGTTCAATTTGTTTTGATTCTGAATTTAACTTTTTAAGACTACACGAAACACTTGTCACTAAGAAATTTTCTGCCATTTTCTATGTTTCAATTCGAGTAGTCACTACTCTATCACGTTGAATTGCCGAATAGGGTAGTTTTCAATCGAGTGCCTTAAATGATTTCGCGATTGCCTTAGTTTTGTATTGCTACGCTTTGTTATTGGCTTTAAAAATCTCGTGCCACTTTCTCAACCAATCAGAAGTAAAACGAAAAACAATTATGACTTGCTTGCACCCGTCGAGTTGTTGATCGAGTTCTGATTGGTTCATAGGATTGTCGGCGTTTGCTGTGATTGGAAGAGTGATCACTTTGGTAACCGCTTTACACTCACGTGAACACCGCTCTATAATAGCGATTTAATGTAGTCTTGTATTGACCTTTAACTCTCTTGAGTTTTTCAAGTGCTTCCTTCACCACATACAATGGGCGACGTTCCTCTCCTGATTGAACGTACTTGCTTGCTTTTGAATCCCATGTACAATTGTTTGGAAGGCAAAGCGGTATGGCCAATTGGCCTCCTGTTTGCGACGACATGCCCTCTGTTGAATAAAAACTGCAATTAATATGTAGTTTTATCTGAATAAAATAGTCAACGTGACAAATTATTTTTACTACCGCGTAAGACTGCATACCGTATATGTATTAAATTTAGTTCAAACTAATCAAGTTCATGCGAGTATGAATCAAGAATTCAATTATCGTATTTCGGAACGTCCATCTTGTTTAATTAATTGAAATAATTGCGAAAATATAGATTAAAAAGGATCCCTATGTTTACTTTTGTTATCAATAACTGAAATGACAAAAACATTTGTTAAAATTTGATTAGAACTAATGCTGAACGTGGTTATAGCATCATAAAGGAACGATTAATGTACAGCATAAGCGTATAGCTGTTGTATTTTCCCATTGGATATTTTTGTTTTGAAGATTAAAACAATAGAAAATTCTCACAGGCGAATGCGACAACTATACGGGTATGTTGCAAATAACTCCATTCAAAGTAATAAACTTACACCCAAGAAACAAGAATTGAGTTTATTATTTTGTAACATCCATCTTGGGAAATCGATTGAAAGAAACTATGAAAGGACTCCATATTTTATTTATGTTATGTTTAAGATAATTCCCTCGAAAAGGATCTTATACTGAACTTTTTTTCAAACTTGGTACGATTGATAACCATGCTTAGAACATTCGAAAAATGCTATAAAAAGAGAGGGTCGCCGTGCTTGTTTTTACACAGCACGCCCGTTATTTATAGCGTCTTTTTATAATTGCGCGAGGAATGTTCGAAAGTCGAACGTCGAGAAAAGGATTGTTATTACCTGCAGAAAAAACTATGATTACTATTGACATTTTAACATTATTTATTTGATTATGCGACATTCTTTCAGGGAAGTCATTTAAAATTGCACGGTCTTACAAATTTTGCAAGGAAATCGGAGCGCTTCGGCATTACCGCATACTCCTCATTGGCTCCAAATACAGAGTTTCACGCGATTTACATAGTTCTACTACTAAACATTTTTTTCTGCTTAAAATATGGTTTTTATAGAGTAGTTAGAACGATACCCGCACGGGAACACCACAAAAAGGGTTAACTCACCCCCACGGAACCTTCCAGGAATAACTCACCCCCCTCAGATCTTTCCCGCACGGACCGACTGTGCGGGGGATGAGTTATTCCTGGAAGGTTCCGTGGGGGTAAGTTAACCCTTATTTGTGGTGTTCCAGTGGCGGGTATCGTTCTAGCTACTATTTGTTAGATCAGTGATTGTGTTTTTAAACACTTGTTTTAGCGGGTAATTCCACCTCTCGGAGCCTTCCTGAAAGACTTTGGGGTGGGGCATCACCAATTGAAGAAATGTATACCCTCTAATATATACCACTATGGTACACTTCGCTCTTGAACTACGTACAGGATCGCCGTTTTCGAAATTGGCTGCACTGTTATAAGATGACCCCTCCAGCAAACTACCACGTGAAGGATTTACTTTTGTTTCACAATTTGATCGAGCCTGAGCTTCTTAAAGTAATTAGATTAGAAGTTGATCGTTTAGGCCCATTAAAGCTTAGTTACACTATGATGGTTGTAATAACTAGATAATAATAATAATAAGTTTAATAATAATAAGTTTATTTCACACAGAATTCAGAAAGTATACACTTATGATTGACATTTCCCGGCATGCCCGTTGTGCATAGGTTAGCGAGCAGATGCTCGAGGATTAGGCGGTCGGAGGTTAACTTGTTTTTGTATCAGTAGTTATTCTACCATTAAAAGACCATTACATTGGCGACGAGGATTAATCGTACTCACCATGGCCGTTCCGATTAATGTCGTTTCAATTCCGCCGTTTGACCCGCATGGCGAACAGAATTCCGTCGCTCACCGATGCGAAAAGTGGCAAAAACGTTTCTCCATATTTTCCGACGCCGTTGGCTGCAAAAATGACAAACAGAAACGCCAGCTACTCCTGCACACCGCCGGTTCAGATGTCCAAGACATTTTTCACACGCTAACCGAAACAGGAACCGATTACAAAACCGCCGTGGATAAGTTGAATCAGTACTTCGCCCCGAGAAAGAACACGTCTTACAATCGGTACATCTTTCGACAAGAGAAACAGAAGGAAGGCGAGACCGTCGCTCAGTTCGTCACAAGGCTTCGAAAGCAAGGACTCTTTTGCGAGTTTCCCGAATAAAGCGTCGACAGTTTCATCCAAGATCAAGTCATTGACAACTGTTCCTCCACAACTTCTCGCCGAAAGAGATTTAACTCTACACCGCATGTTGGATATCGCCCAAGCAATGGAAGCTTCGGAAAGCCAGGCCCGTCAAATCGCCGAAGACAACCAGTTTACCAACGTGTATAACATCAGTCGACAAGCTCGAGGAGGTTAAAGAGGCCAGAGAGAACGTCAAAATCCGTCGAAATCGAAAGAAAAACAATGCTCTCGCTGCGGGATCAAAGGTCATTCTGGCGATGATTGTCGTTGTTCACGCAACGTGACATGTTTTAATGTGGAAAACCCGGGCATTTTGCGTCGGTGTGTCGAAGCCAGACTCCTCAAGGTGGTCGAACAAACTTCGACTCACAACGTGGACGAAATGTTGACAAAGGAAAGTTCCGTGGAAATCGCGTACGCTATGTTGATGAGCAAGACCAACAACCGTTGCGTGACACATTCCCATCACCGGACTCTGACAGTGGCGATGCCTACACCGATGAATATGCTTTCGCATTTCAAAGTAACGCGAGCACATTTCCTGTTGTAATCAATGGTCTTACCGTTGGAGTAATCATGGACTCGGGCGCATCATGTAATATTGTCAACTCCGCCGTGGCGGACCAACTCCGTGACATTGGCTCCAGGTTCCAAAAGTGCCGACGTTTCATTCACCCTTACAGGTCACCGCCGATAGTATGCGAGGAGTACCTGACCGCTAACATCAGCATCAGCGGAGTTCAACCCGTATCAGCAGATTTCCTTGTTGTCCCAGGCTCCGCTCCATCGCTTTTGAGCAAAGTTACAGCCGAGAAACTTGGGATCCTGAAAGTTGGAGTGAATCATGTCTTGCAATCCAGCTCACCGCCATCTCCAGACGATTTTCTTGCCAAGTATCCAGGCTTGTGTGAGGGAATTGGATGCCTCAAAGATACTGAGGTGATGCTGCACATTGATAACAGTGTACCCCCAGTTGCCCTCAAGTACAACCGCACCCCGTTCCATATGCGTGACAAGGTTGCCCAGGAGATTGAAAAGTTGGAAAAAGAAGGCATTATCGAGAAAGCGTCAGGTCCGACAGAGTGGGTTTCGAGGATTGTCACTCCCCAAAAGCCAAAGAGTCCCGGAGAGATCCGTCTCTGTGTAGACATGAGGGCCGCCAATCAAGCCATCCTAAGAACAAGGCATGTCACGCCCACAATTAAAGAACTGACTACAGATCTTAATGGTGCAACTGTTTTCAGTAAGCTTGATCTTCGCTCCGGTTATCACCAGCTTAAGTTGCACCCCTCCAGTAGATACATCACAACCTTTTCCACACATCTTGAACTCTATCGATGCAAGAGACTGAGTTTTGGAATCAATGCCGCCGCGGAGATTTTTCAGCACACGATTCAAACGTTGATAGCTGACATCCTTGGTGCAAAGAATATCAGTGATGACATCGTAGTATTTGGCAAAGATCAAAGCGACCACGACCGTGCATTAGATCAGACCCTGCAGAGGCTTCACCAGTCAGGTCTGACCGTCAACCCCCAGAAATGTGAATTCAACAAACCCAGCAATGAGTTCTTCGGTCAATCTTCTCCAAAGATGGCATAGCTCCAGCCCCTAGTAAAGTTCAAGCACTTCGCGACGCTGCTGAACCGCAGAATCCTACAGAACTCCGTTCCTTCTTGGACATGGCCCAATACAGTGCCCGTTTTAATAAAGATTTCGCGACAATTACCGAGCCCCAACGCAAGTTGACCAGAAGTCAGACACCATGGACTTGGGACAGGCCTCAAGTTGAAGCATTTGAACATATCAAGAATGCTCTTTCAGAAGCCACCACAATGCCCTACTTCGACCCTGACAAAGCCACTAAGATTCTGGTAGACGCCAGTCCCGTTGGCCTTGCTGGAATTCTTGTGCAAGATGACAAGCCAATCGCGTATGGCAGCCACGCACTCAGTGACGTCGAAACACGATACTCGCAAACAGAACGTGAAGCTTTAGCAGTCGTGTGGGCATGCGAACATTTCGATATCTACATCCGTGGTGCATCATTCAAAGTCGTAACAGACCACAAGCCACTAGTCCATATCTGGAAGAAACCAAACCCTCCGCTACGCATCGCAAGATGGGCCCTAAGGTTACAATCCTACAATGCAGTCATTGAGTATCACCCCGGGCACGACAACCTCGCAGACTACATGTCAAGACATCCGTCTAAGCAGAACATCCTGTCCAGCAGACAAGAAAAGATGGCAGAAGACTATGTGCAATTAATTCATCTCCCAGACTTCAATCCCCAACGCTCTCACTATTGAGGAGATGCAACTCGCTACAGAGCAAGACAGCACGCTACAGGTCGTCATCAAGATGATACAGACAGGAAAATGGTGTGACGTTAAAATGCACGAAGAGCCATCCGCAGTCAATCATTCCGCGCTGCTACAATTTCGGAATGTCCGAGAAGAACTCACTGTTAATCACAGTGCCAACCTGATTCTCAGACGCTCCCGAATAGTAATACCTTCCAGCCTTCAAGCAAGAGTTGTACAGTTAGCGCATGAAGGACACCAAGGCGAGTGCAAAACCAAGGCACTTATTCGCAGCAAAGTGTGGTTCCCCGGAATAGACGCCGCGGTAACAGAAGCTGTCCAGCGATGCATACCCTGTCAAGCAAACACGTCCCGACGACGAGTTGAACCGCTGAACATGTCAGATCTTCCGCGTGGACCCTGGTTTAACCTTAGTATTGATTTCTGTGGCTCACTGCCGTCAGGCCAATACTTACTTGTGATGATCGATGAGTACTCTCGTTTCCCCGTGGTAGACGTTGTTCGCAGTACCGCCGCCGAGACAGTAATTCCAGTCGTCGACAACGTCTTCTGTACGTATGGGTATCCTGAGGTCATCAAATCCGATAATGGCCCTCCGTTCAACGGTCAAGCGTGGAAAAGTTTTGTCAACAGTTGTGGTGTCAGACATAGAAAGATTACTCCATTGTGGACTCAAGCCAACGCCCAGGCAGAAAGTTTCACCAAGCCCCTGATGAAGGCAATCCGAGCTGCCAAAGTTCAAGGACACAGCTGGATAAATGCCATGCATCAATTTCTGCGTGTCTACAGGTGTACACCTCACACCACCATGACCTTTACGCCTTATTACCTACTCTTTGGGCGCGAACCGCGAACTATGTTTCCGGAGGTCAGTTCGTTTACACGTGCTGATGACAAGCTTGTCCGTCTTCGAGACGCCCAAGCCAAAAGCTCCATGAAAATGTACTCTGACCAGCGTACACAGGCCCCAAAGACTGCAATTGAGATCGGTGATGTCGTTCTTGTGCGGCAACCCAAAACCAACAAGTTGTCAACGCCCTATAACCCGCACCCTTTGGTCGTCGCCGACAAGAAGGGTGCCATGATCACTGCCAAAAGGGAGGGTGAACCGCCAATCACACGTAATTCGTCGATGTTTCATCACCTACCTCAAACTTTACTGACCAAGTCACCAGAGCCAACCCCGTTGGACCAGAGTGGTAGATCAGCTAAGAGTAGAGTTGTTGGCCCACCATCCACTTCCGAAAGACCCAAGCGAACAATAAGGAGACCCAAAAGACTGATCGAAGAAATCTAATGCCTGTTTCGAAAGAGTTAAGAACTTTGAACTATGTTTGTGTGAACGCTAAAGACTTTAAGAACTGTGGATGTTAGTTCATATTTTTTCTAAAGCATCCATGTCATTTGTTTTACCTTATTCTTTTTTTGTTTCGTTCTAAGTTTTCTTTCGTTAAGGAAAGGAGGGATGTAATAACTAGATGATTGACATTTCTCGGCATGCCCGTTGTGCATAGGTTAGCGAGCAGATGCTCGAGGATTAGGCGGTCGGAGGTTAACTTGTTTTTGTATCAGTAGTTATTCTACCATTAAAAGACCATTACAATGGTTAGGCTTAGAACAGAAACTAACAAAGGTGTAGAACATACTGAATCCTTCTTAACCCTATTCGGCCTGGGTGGGGGGGCACAAAGTGCCCGCGCTACTTTTCAACATTCATAACTTCTTTAATATGCATTCGAACGCCATCAAACTTTGTCACTTTTCCTAACATTTATCTGGCAACAATTTCATGACAATGTTTTGATTACGTGACTTGATGTTTCCATGGCAACAAAATTTTGACAGCCATGTTTTTTTAAGTTTGCATATTTATAAGTTTGAATGAAGAAAAACAATGTTTATTGGTATAACTTTTGTATTTTACGTCATTTAGCGTTTATTTATTGGTTTTGATTAATTTTGCGTCAATTTGGACGGTTTTTAAGAGGTTTTAAAAAATTTCAGAAATCCAAGATGGCGGATCCAAGATGGCGGCCGTATAACTAATTACCTAATAACTACATCATATGATGTCATCGTTCCATTGTGCGGACCGCAAAGGAGAGGTGCCCCCACCCCCCCGCCCCCGGGCTCAGGAACTCCAAAAAAGCCCAGGCTGAATAGGGTTAAGACAGGACGTGCCAATGCTCATTAACGCCTTTGGTCAAGGATCAATTATAGGAAAACTTAATGCTGAAATAAATAGAAAAAGAGAGTTAATCGCTCTCTGGGTAGAAATCGGCTTAGACTTTGAGAGAAATGTGCCAAAAAGATGCGGTTCGTACATCCCTCTTCCTCCAAAACTCAAAGCAAAACAAGCCATTATAAACATAAAAAACAGAGATCATGCTTGTTTACGGTGGGCTTTGAGAGCTGCACGTTTCCCCGGCCCGTTGTGGTAAACTCTGATAGACCAAGTAAATATCCAACAGACGACGGCTTTGACTTTACAAGCATTTCCTTCCCAACGCCTTTGCATGAAATACCGAAGGTCGAGAAGCTGAACAACATTGCAATCAATGTCTTCGGCTGGCAAAACGGAAAAGTAGTGATTTACCATGTTGGCGACATGGAAGGACAGGAAATTCCATGTGTTAATGTAATGTATCTATATCAAGAATTGAAGCAGACTTCTTCGCGAACAACACGCCACAGACAATCAGGTTCACTTCTGCGTGAGATTCTTGCAAGGCTTCTCATCAGATAGAATTCTCGAAGACCATTGATCTCATTTATTACAGAGGGGCCGCGGGCCGCCCAGTAAGAGTAGAGATGCCAAAGAAAGGCGAACACTTTCTTCGCTTTGAGAACTTTCAAAAACAGATGAAGTCACCGTTTGCAATATATGCTGACTGTGAGAGCCTTATCCAAAAGTTAGACACACGCATACCAATGTGAAGAGAACTAAATTGACTCTTCTGGGGTATAAAACGGTATAAAACCAGATAACACCTTTCTCTTTACCCTTCTTCTTTATTCTTCTTTCTCCTTCTTACTGTGTCTTACTCCAATTCACAATACTCCTTTTATATGTTTTATGTTGTTAATTATGTATACATATATTTAAGATTACTTTATTGATGGTTCGCTTGATTAACATATGATTATAGCGAGAGTAAAATGTTCATTGCAAAACTTTTCCTATATGAAAAGAGTTGCTTAATAGTATATGAATATAATCAGACTAAAGTTAAAGCTACAAGTTACATTTTGGTGAAGTTATATTTAAGTTATCATACGTTTTAACAACCAAAATCACGGTTAATAGTTTGGTTTGTAGTAAACAAAAGACAACACCCTTTAAAATCATCCTCGGATGGTTTGTTGCTTGCAACGCCAACTTATAGAAGAAGGGTTACATTAGGAGACAGGTCATTCCAGGTCGCACTCCGGCACTTTGGAATGTTTTACCGCGTGAGATTCGTTCTATTACAGATCTAGAGATTTTTAAGTGCCACCTGAAAACGAACCTCTTTGAGGAAGCTTTTTATTAATTTTTTATTAATTCTTATCATGATAATTAACCTGTTTGGGTATCTCTAAGTACTGCTTAAATTTGTTACTACGAAGCTGAACCCTTTTAAGCCTTAAAGTGTCCTCCGATTTTCTTCGATCCAGTCTCTTTTCGATCTGCTCAAATTAGCCAGCACAATTTGTTCTTGTGACTCCTTTTCTTAAGTCAACCAGCGCAAAAATGGTAATTATAAAAATATGTACAGAATATTTTGCCAACCAGCAAGAATTCCGCTGGGGAACAGATAAAGTGAGGAACAGATTCGTTGGGTGCCCCTGTAAAGAGATGTCCCTGTCCCTATTGATGTTGCTATAACAAAGTGCATGTACGTTAGTTTGACACAATATAATAGACCCCTTTCCTTTCTGTTGTTCTTCTTATGTTCTGTACATTTGTTTATCTTTAAATCCACAAACATATCCTATGCAGATAATGGTTTATCCATTGCTGAATTTTATCATTTGTAAGTGTTGTCTGTCAGAAAAATTATGTTGGGAATTAATGTCCTACCACTCAACATCACAGCACGCTGGTATTTATTATTTCACAGGTCTTTAAAAAATGGCTAAATAACTGTGTAACTGGAAGCAGAAAATCCGCTTTTAAAATTGCCTCAGATTTTATAATGCAGTACATTACATTATGCCATCTGAGGATCACAGACCCAACTACTTTAATTTACACTGCTATCAATAACTATAATCACTGCATGCTTCAACAATAATTTTTACACTTTATCAATGAAACATTTTGTGTTTTGGGGCCTTCATTCGATCAAACCTATCATTCAATGCTTTAGTAGTGCCTGAATAGGGCACATGAAGTTTTTTTAAACAAAAATATGATTCAACAGCTAGTCAGTCTCAATATTAATCGCATCACAGAACAACCACCTTAATTCTATAGCATGTAACTAAAAAAGTTCAAAAACGTACAAAACGAAATTTACACGGATGAAAGAGCAAAAGGTCCTCTATCTATACTCTTAACATTTAGCCGTTTACTGTCATAGTTCGCAGGGAATTAATGCTTTAGTTTTTGCGTGCAAACATTTTGCGTAACGCATTTCTAACAAGCTCATTTTATTTCAAATAATTCGTGATAAATGTTGCAGTATAAAACCCATTCTTTCTTGCCTACAGCTTTGAAAATACATTGAAATCTTCATGTCGAAAACATTAAGTGGATATCTTGTACCGTTTTCTTGCAGCGATCCCTTTTCTTCATCAGCCATCGACCTCTCTTTGCCGCCATTTGTTTTTTAACTCCGGGTCTCTCGAGGGCGCTCGGCCCAGTCTCGCTCCACATCACACATCGCCCAAGCGCTGTGGGTGCGTTGCACCGCCCATTCTTTTCAGCGCCCTGCTTCCGCCTGAGGGGCTTCCGGTATTACGCGCGATTATGACGTCACATTCCTCGATGTGCTTTCTCTCCCTTAACGTCGATTGAAGAAAGCATCGTGCTAGAATTTCACCCGAGGTTTTCTCCACCATCCTTCCACTTCACCGGACTCAAGTTGAGTATTGTTTTATTTTTGTGCGGTTGGTATCCTTAGTCAGTACTATTTTCCATTTTACGCCCTGATTCCCCGGGGATTTAGCATGTCAAATCCAGAAGAGGTGAAACCATGCGCTTTAGTTTTGGGTCACTCATTTGTTCGCCGTTTAAAAGCGTTCGCAAACAAGAACAGATCCTCACGAAACCTGAATCTTGGAGACACTTGCCGGGTATTCCTTTCGGGCATAGGCGGACGAACGGTCGATAAGCCTATGCAGTTTGATTTGGCAAAACTCCACGTATTGCAACCGAGCGTTGTAGTGCTAGAGATCGGTTCAAATGACCTTTGCGATATTAGCTCTGACCCCGAAACGGTCGGCTCCACGATTATCACCCTGATCGATCGTTTACGGGTTGAATTTAGTGTGTATTGGGTGGTGGTTTGTCAAATTTTGCCTCAAAAGAATCAACCTTATCCCGAGTACAACTCGGCGGTATCAAGTTTGAACTCTTGGCTAAAAAATACACTATCAACAACAGAGCATGCTACATTTTGGAGAGACACACGTCCTTCGCTCAATATCTTCGACGTGGATGGAATTCATTTAAATCGACGAGGAGAACAACGGCTGTTTAGAAGCTATCGTGGGGCAATTCTATTTGCCATCAAACAGCTGCAGCCATAATTATTTGTACTATTTTAATTTAGGTCAGCATTTTATTGCCCTCTGTTTCTTATGCTCGACTCATTTACTTCCATTACGCGCATTTCTATTATTATAAATATTCTTACGAGCGTTCAGTTATCCCTTATATCATGTCTACATTGTGAGTATATTTTTACTTAATTGTATCATTCTGATATTTTGGGTGTTATGTGTACCCCATTGTTAGCTGGCTTATATTTTTGGGGGCAGCTTGTTTATATTTTGCATGTATCATGCTAATGTCATTTTGTCGGGTTATTTATTCCCCACTGGTATTATGCTTATGTTAGGGTTATTTATACCCTAGTTTCCCATGCCTACATGTTAGGGTTATGTATACCCTACTGGCATTATGCTTATATATTGGGGTTATCTATACCCTGTTTTTTTTTTTTATCGTGTCTACTTGTTAGGGTTATTTATACCCTACTGCCATGATGCTTATATTAGGGTTATTTATACCCTACTGGCATGATGCTTATGTTAGGGTTATTTATACCCTGTTTTTTTATCAGGTTTACATGTTGGGGTTATTTATACCCTGTTTGTGCCTGTACAATATTCCACGGTGTAGCATGATCTTCTCGGCCAGGCAATGTGACACCTTGTCTTGTGCCATTCATGTGTTATGCACCGTTGTGTGAATAATTGTGATCACACACACTTGATGCTCTGTATAGTTTACAGTGGTGCACAGAACGTAGTGCAGCGTTTGTCCCTGTATCTCCGTACAGGAATTTTTTGCTTAACATTTGATGTATTACTTCCTAACGATACGAACTGAGATGCCGCCCAAACGCCGTCCCCATCCTCCTGTCAGGACCACCTCATCGAAGAAACGTAAAGTAACCAGTACCAGTACCCCTTCCTGCACAAAAACCTCTACCAGGTCTAGTGTCACTTGGCGTTAAGCATGCTGTAGATTATGCACAATCCCCCCTCCCCCTGCCTTTTCCCTGTTTATTGATTTGAATTTAGATTTTAACGAAAATCCCTCCCACTCCTGTACTTGTACTTATTGCAATAATTTGTCTTGAATTTTATGGCCATAAATAGGGTATTACCGTTGCGGATACAATTATCAAATTTTGTTAGCCAGGCTTGCCCCGGCCTTTATTTATGTTGAGGTTTTGTTCCTCCAACTCGCTGGTCATATTCATGCCAGATTTCTATGTTGAGGCGTCGTCCTCTAAGTTGTTAACGAGCTTTGTTATTCAGTTTTGCTTGTCATAATTCTATGCTAGTTGTTAATTTAGGCTTTGTTCCTCAAATTTTATTTTATTGGGGCTTTGTTCTCTATATTTGCAATAATTTGTGTTGAATTTTATGGCTACCAATGGGGTATTGCTATTGCGGCGACAATTAACAAATTTTTGTCAGCCAGGCTAGCTCCAGCCATTATTTATGTTGAGGCTTTGTTCCTCAAATTTGCTGGTCATATTCTTATGCCAGATTGTTACGTTGAGGCTTTGTTCCTCTCATTTGTTAATGGAACTTTGTTCTCGATATTTGCTGGTCATATTCTTATGTCAGTTGTTAATTTTAGGCTTTGTTCCTCAAATTTTAATTTTAATGGGGCTTTGTTCTCCATTTTTGCAATACTTAGTGCTGTATTTTATGGCTACCAATGGGGTATTGCTATTGCGGCGACAATTAACAATTTTTTGTCAGCCAGGCTTGCCCTAGCCATTATATATGTTGAGGCTTTGTTCCTCAAATTTGCTGGTCATATTCCTATGCCAGATTGTTATGTTGAGGCTTTGTTCTTCTCAGTTATGAATGGAGCTTTGTTCTCCATATTTGCTGGTCATATTCGTATGCCAGTTGTTATTTGAGGCTTTGTTTCCCAAATTTGATTTTAATGGGGCTTTGTTCTACATATTTGCACTATTTATGTTGAATATTATGGCTACAAATGGGGTATTGCAATTGTGGCGAAAATTATTAAATTTTGTCAGCCAGTCTTACCCAGGCGATTGGGGTTTGGATTGGGGTTTCATTCCTCCAATTTAATTTATGGGGGTTGTTTAATTTAAGTTTTTAGGTTTCCCATCTTGCCGAATTAATTTGTATCAATTGCGCTGGGCACAGTGTCTGCCATTTTGCCTACATGTGTAATTTTATGGTTTACAGCTCACATTTATTTATGACTTTTGTTCATTGGGCACTTAGGGTTTGCGAGTGTGTTGGCTTTCAGTCTGACACGGCTTGTCCCTGCCTGTTGATTTGTAATTTTGCCTTTGAGATTTCACCCTCGGGGTGCTACTGTTTGCCTTCGAGGTTTCACCCTCAAGGTTGTTGTTCGCATTACCTTTAGGTTACACTCTAAGGTTTTTTATTGTTTATTGGGCATTTATGGAGCTTGCTGGTTCATCGACTTTCCAGTCCAACATGGCTTGTCTCCGCCTTTCGATTTAAATTTTGCCCATTTTGGTTTTCAAACTTAACTTTAATTTAAGAATTCCAGGTTCTGCCAGGTTATGTTCGTTTGCAGGTATGCCTCTACAATTTTCATCTAGGCTTTCGGCCAAGGACTCTGGACAGCCAGCCTCCAAAAGCAAAAGAAGGATAGAGCTTTGAAAACATCATTGACTGCCCAGGCGCTGGAGACCTGCTTCAGAACTTCGGAACTTCCTGTGCACAATACACTGCCAATGACCTTTCTGTCTGCAAGGGGTTCATCGTTAATAATGGTATTGATTCTAAGCATGCATGTACCTGAGTTTGTTATGCTACTATTGACGATTTAATTAAATCTATTAAGACGGCAGGCCCAGGCTGCTTTTGGAATAAACACACACCAAAAATGCCTTAAGGATCATACTAATGAGTCCTAAGGATTATATTTTGATTTGGATGCAGCGGCGAGGTTTGCATTATTCTGACAGGGGCCTATGGGATATTCTAGTTCTGGTTTAATTTAACTGGGTGAAATCCTGAGCTCTTTGTTACGGGGATCCATCAGTATCTCCTCTCTATATACCTACCAGAGGCCTTGGTTAATTTTTAAGCAATTTTTATCCGAGCAGCTTGGAAATTCCAATTTGTCTCTCCCAGTTAGCGTCCATGATTTAGCCCTATTCATAGCTGATTTAGCCAAATCCAAATATTCGGCATCCACGGTGTTCACCTACATCTCCTCTATTGGTTGTGTTCATCGGCTGGGTTCTTTTCCTGACCCGACCCAATCCCCCACAGTCAAACTTGCCTTAAAAGGCTATTCTAAGCTAAATCCATCAGTTGCAGACTCGAGACTCCCCATTACTTTACCTTTATTGGAACGAATCGTTAATGCCTTTTCTAGCACCGTATCAGGTGATTACCATAGGAAGTTAATGAAAGCCATGTGTGCCATAGCATTCTTTGCTGCCCTTCGGGTAGGGGAAATTACGTTTCGTAGTGGTCAGTCCTCCAAGAATGTTATTCAACTGAACCATACTTCCTTCTTGGCATCCACTAATGGTGAGACCAGTGCCATTAAATTAACCATGAGATTCTTCAAGCACAGCAATCCCCTCAACCCGTTGATATTTAACTTCACAAATTGCAACCGATCTGTCCAGTTACTACTATCGCCAAGTATACATACATACATACATACATACATACACTTTATTTTAAAACGCTAGCCACTACAACTATAATACAAAAGCTGGTTTCCAAGCGGGGCGTTTAACAAATATGTATATTTGTATGTATATTTGTATGTATGTATATACTTTCTGGTCCCTTATTTTGTTGGCCTGACAACTCCCCAGTCCGCAGATCACAATTTGTCGATACCATTAATCAGGCTCTCTCATTTTGCAGTCTTGAAACTGATCGGTACAAGACTCACAGCTTCCGGATAGGGGCTGCCTCGTGGGCCGCCGCTCTAGGTTTTTCTGATTCACAGATAAGACGCTTTGGGCGTTGGAAGTGTAACACTTTTCTAAAGTACATAAGGACCCCTTCCCTATAATCAGTAGGCCACTAGCCAAACCTTCTAGGGACATCTTTCAGCAATCCGTTAGATTCCTATGTTCCTCCGTTCCCATGCAACAAGTTTGAGCAACGGCCACTCTTATTTCTGCCTTGTTAACAGCATTTCACTTATCACTGAGTTTGAGCAGGGGCCAATCTCATTGTTTAAAGCCTTAGTGTTGTTTTATTCAGTAAGTAATTTCAGTATCAGTATTGAATGAGTTTGAGCAGGGGCCATTCTCATTGTTTAAAGCCTTGGCGTCGTTTTTCTTCAGTAAGTTATTTTCGTATTCAATGAGTTTGAGCAGGGGCCGATCTCATTGATTAAAGCCTTGTTGTTGTTTTATTCAGTACTTAATTTTAGTATTAAATGAGCTTGAGCGGAGACCAGTCTCATTGATTTAGGCCTTAGCTTTGTTTCATTAGTACTCAATGAGTTTGAGCGGGGGCCAAACTCCTTGATTCAAGCTTTCGTGCTGTTTTATTCAGTCAAGTATCTTTAGTATTCAGTGGGTTTGAGCAAAGGTCAATCTCATTGATTAAAACTTTGGTGCTGTTTTACTCCGTTAAGTATCTTTTGTATTCTATGAGTTTGAGCAGGGGCCAATCTCATTGCTTGAAGCCTTACTGTTGTTTTATTCAGTAAAGTATCCTTAGTATTCCTTGGGTTTGAGCAGGGGCCAATCTCATTCATTAAAACCTTTAGCGTATTTTCACTTAGTTTACTACCAGTGATACACGTTGAAATTTCTAGCAGGAGCCAGTCTTCTTTTAGTCTTGGCTTTATCTTTCTGTATCTTAATAGCCTTTTCGTGTGCTCTGCGTGGGCCTCGGGTGGCGTGGCCCGGTTTCCTTTTGCGTCCGGGCTGTGGCGGTTTTCACCGCATCGCGCTGGATCATTTCCCCAAAAATTCCTTCTGGGAACCAAAAGAACATCCCTTCATTTTTTAAATACCAAATTTTTGACCAATTATTTCGCTTCGCTCATGTTTAAATTCAGCGATGAGTTTGACCTATTTTTAAACGAGTTAAAAGTGTGTCAAGTAAAAGTAATTACACTTTGTAAATTAAAGGACACAAAGCGCTAAAATCACCTTCAATGTACCTTTTTGATGTCATTCTCTAAGATTTGACAGGTATTGTCCCTTTAGAGTGCTTTATTTTTTCACGCGAAGTTTCCAAACTCGGCATAAATTTTAAGTCCCTAAAATGGCATCTTGGCGGTATTCAGTTATTATCGATTTTCTCTGAAACAAATCGATATTTAGCCAAACTGACTATGTAGTGATTTGTTTCACATAAGCGCCTACCTAAGTTGAGAATATAAGCGAAATCCATTTTTTTCGATTGCCAGAAATTTTTGAAATGGTTTGATTTTTGGTAACATGCGCTCTTAAGATAGCTTGGAAAGCTCAAGTTCCTATGTTCAATTACTATAAAGAAGAAAAAGTAGTTTTTAAAAGCTAATGAATTAAGAAAAAGAAAACTAGTGTCAGTTTTGGAGACGAGCTGTCCCAACCTCTGACTATTAATTATAAGGGTTCTATTTTAAAAGTCACGTAAAATAGAGAATTTTCAGTTAATCGGTTTTCAACTGTCAGCAATAAGGTAAATTACAAAATATGAAATAAAAGACAGTTTTAGCGTAAGAATGGGTGTTGCCTTTGGTTCTACTGGACATTCGGAAGGTTGCGTTTTTTAAAGTTGTTGACACCAAATTCTTAATAACCTAATTTGAACATTGGTCCCATTATCTTAGGGAAGTCCCATGTCATCCCTCATCTTGTGATTAATTTTAAAATAAATACATAGAAGTTTCTAGAATCTCACGAGAATTCTAAATGTTAAATATACTTCATGTCTTATAGTTTTATCTTGCTAAAAAGATGCAACTTTTTACTTACATACATTTGAATAAGGTTTCCATGCCAATCACATTGGTTTTCTTAAAATATCTCAAATGTGGACTTGCGTGCATGTTTATACGTTTTCTGCAATTATCTTATTATGCTTTTAGTTCTATTTACTTAAGGAAAAATGGGGGTTTTGCACTAAGTAACCCAAAAATGACATTTTCTATTTCATTAGTAAATATTTATTATTTTCGGCTAATTTCACCCACGGAACAAACCAGCACCACTAAGACTGAGGTCCACAAGCCTTGCGGCTTCAGCTTCAACGTTGTTAGATCGGATGGCGCGTCAAGCAAGCTATATCTTTATAGAGGCGAGAACTCTGTACGAGAGTTTTTAACCGCGCTTCAAGGAGTGGACAAGGAGATTAGGGAAGCCCTCAAACAAAAGGCCCCATTACAAATGACAGATGAAGACTGGAAGGACTTCAAAACAGCTGACAAATGCAACATTTGCCACAAGGATCTAATCCGGCACAATTTAAGAGACGAGCTGGAATTCTTCGATCCAACCACAGGAGAGTACTGCGGCCAGGTACACAGAAGTACAAAGGCAGTCAGGAGTAGAAATAAATGTTACTCCGAAGTCCTTAAACTCACTACACAAGACGATGATGACAATTATATCATCGACAAGTGGCACCCAAGATTGCCAAAGCCAGACGATAAGATTCCAGACGACTGTTTCTTCTGCCGCGTGCCTCTATTACGCGAAAGTTTTGGAGACGCAGTAAGAGACCATTGTCATATTTCAAGCAAATACCGCGGTGCAGCTCACAACACTTGCAACAGAAGTTTTTTCAGAATCAACCCCAAGAAAACCATTATCCCAGTTGTTGCATCAAACAAACCAGAGGACTTCGAGATAACAAGACAATACGAAACGGAACCCGCAAAAAGAAGCCTTCTCCTCCGAAAGGGTGTCTATCCTTACGAGTACATGGACTCTTTCGAGCGATTCGAAGAAGAGTCATTACCCCCAAAAGAGGCCTTCTACAGTAAGCTCAAAAAGGAGCACATCACAGATGAAGACTACGAGCACGCCCAACGAGTGTGGGATGCCTTCGAATGCAGGAATCTCGGAGAGTATCACGATCTTTATCTGCTAACAGATGTCTTGCTCCTTGCAGATGTGTATGAGAACTTTAGGAAAACATGCCTCAAAAACTACGGCTTAGACCCGGCACACTACTACACTAGTCCAGGCTTGAGGTGGGATGCGTTGTTGAAACACACGGCCATCGAGTTGGAGCTTCTGACCGACTACAACATGCATCTCTTTGCTGAAAAGGGAACGAGAGGCGGCATTTCCACAGAGATGAAGCGCTACAGCAAGGCGAACAATCCATACCTCAGCGACCACAACCCGGACAAAGAGAAAGTGTACATCATTTATCTAGATGCAAATAATCTGTACGGTTGGGCCATGAGCCAGCCACTTCCCCTTGGCAACTTCAGGTGGGCCCGAACTATGCCAACCGAAGAGCAGATCATAAAGCGAGGTTTCATCCTCGAGGTGGATTTGGAGTACCGACAAGAGCTCCACGATAAGCACAACTCTTACCCTCTCGCCCCGGAGAAGTCACAAGTTCCAAGCGAGTGGATGTCACCGTATCAAAGATCCCTTGCGAGAGAGTTGCACCTTGGGAATGACAGGACAAATAAGCTGCTCCTCACCTTGAAAGATAAGCACAACTGTGTCCTTCACTACCGAAATCTCCAGCAGTATCTCAAGCTCGGGATGAAGTTGAAGAAAGTGCACAAGGTGCTGGGTTTCGACCAGAAGGATTGGATGGAGCCCTATATAAGACTGAACACCGAGGTCAGAAAGAAGGCCACATCAGACTTTGAAAAGAACTTCGTCAAGCTCATGAACAACTCAGTCTTCGGCAAGACGATGGAGAACCTCAGAAATCGTATCGATGTAAAGCTTGTTCGAGCGAACGAGACAGACAAGCTCCGGAAGCTAATCGCCAACCCACTCTACGCAAGGGGTTCAATCTTCGGAGAGAGTCTTGCTGGCATCCAGATGCACAAAGAGAAGATCAAAATGAATAGACCGGTCTATACAGACATGTGTTTGCTGAATCTCTCAAAGACTTTGATTTACGACTTCTATTGCTTCCATCTGGATCTGAGATACGGCTCAGAATGCCAGCTTCTTTATACCGACACAGATTCCCTGCTTCTAGAGATCAAGGCAGAGGATGTCTACAAAGACATGAAAAACGACATCGACTTCTACGACACGAGCGACTTCCCAAAGAACCATTTCCTTCATAGTCAAAAGAACAAGAAGGTTATCGGAAAAATGAAGGACGAGTGCGCTGGAGTGCCAATCTCGGAGGTAGTGTGCTAACGCTCAAAGATGTACTCAATCTTGTTGGGAAATGAGAAAAACATCAAAAAGCAAAGGGAACGACCAAAGTTGTGACAAAGATGGAAATACTACACCAGAACTACAAAGACGCTCTCTTCAAAAAGAAAGCCTTCAAACACGGGATGGACATGCTTCGAAGCAAAGACCGCCAGATCTACGGCGTGCATCTAAACAAGGCAACACTCTCACCATTTGACTCAAAGCGCTGGATTTCAGATGATGGAGTCCGCACGCTGGCATATGGTCACAAAGATATCGGTGGTAACTGAGTGTCTGGGGGTACAACCATCAGCTCTTCTCGAACGAAGCCCCGCTTGGGCCCATCGTAAATATAGTGCACGACCGGCTCATTTGGTTTGGTAACAACCCTTTCAATGGTGTAGACCTTTAAAGACCAGATTGGCTCGGTCGCCCGCCTACCACCACCCTCCAGCTCGCCTGGCTCATACAAATATCTCACACTCACTCGGGGTGGGAGCTTTTTTTCGTTGACTCCCACAAGTCTAGAATAGGGGGTAGAGGGTTTGGATGAAACGGCTTTCTCTTTGATTGCTTGCGCAGGCGTCTTACCAGTCAATCTGGTCATTGTTTAAAGCTGATACGGCGTCGGGTAGCCTTTTAACCCATTCAGTCGATCTCTGGCCGGATGGAAGGCGCATTTCAACCACATACTGGTGTCCAAACAGGCGTTCAGCCAGGGTTTTGTTTAATCTTTCAACTATCGCTTGGTCTCGGTGTATATCAACGCGCCCTCGACGAATAGCAGTTTTGCTATCACCCATAGCCCTAGTCACAGCACCCATAAATTCGCGCCCAGGGTCGACCTGCAATAATTCTGGCCATTTCAAAGGCCCGCGTCTGCAAATCGTCTGGAATGCTTTCGCAACTTCACCAGACTCTTTCGAGGTCAAGGGCTCTGCTGCTTTGTAGCGGCTAGCCACATCGACAACCGTCAAAGCATATTTGTAAACCTTTCTCCCACGAGAAAGTTTGTCATGGGGCAAAAAAAGAAGGTCTGCTTGATGCACCGCATTGGGCGAAAAGACATCAAACTTTGCTCGGGGGATGTAGCGTGGTGCTGGGAGGTAAATCTGTTAAAGGGCTTGTTTGACGAGCCACTTTCTCGCTACCTCATCAGATATTTTAGCTGCAGCAGCTAGCTTTTTCACAGCGGCAATGCCTCTCCAATAGCCTTTTGGGCTGTAGTAGATCTTTGAGAGTTTAGCATCCACCGTGTATATATTTTTGTATATATATATACAAGCAACAGTCACAACTGAAACATCAACAGATTCATACGTAGGACTCGTGACAAACTTCAAAGAACGCGTTACAGGAAGCACACATCTTCCTTCCGACATCAAAACAAGAGACACGAAACTGAATTATCAAAACACATATGGACACTCAAAGACAACAACAAGCCTTTCAGCCTAAAGTGGAAAATCATCAAACAATGCAAACCTTACAACAACATCACTAAGAAATGTAATTTATGCCTTTTTGAAAAAATTCATAATCATCTGTAAAAAGGATCTCTGCAGTCTAAACAAACGAAATGAGTTAGCAAGTTCATGCCCCCACAGAAACAGATACCTCCTCAAGAACTTTATAAAAAAGTAACACATTCTCCCAAATTATAAATAGCACTCACATGATTTATATGATAAAATAACGCATGTTTTTATATACCATAGCAACCGTATTCCCGCTTTTATAGCCAGTTTTTGTAATTTAACGGTCAATCATTGATATTACCTGATGAGTGTGGTCATCATTTGACCATACGAAACAGACCTGTAGTAATAAAATGATAAACTACCTCTGAAGTCTTGAACCAGTTTATTATAATTGTCAATGCTCCTCTAAGAGTTGAGCGCTCTCTGAAATACATTCAAATCAAGTTCAAGAATTTATATATATATATATATATATATATATATATTTATACAATGAACCGAGTACTACGCGCTCTGTGATTGGTCGTTGCCCATGATCTATCAGAGTACAGACGCACGGCTGACGTCATAGAAAAATTGTTTGCTTTGTTTTGTCCAACATGGCGCACAGTTTTGAAAATGTTTGCGAGATTACTGTGGATTGGGCAAGTGAAAGCCTCGAAAAATGTTTAGCAGGAGCTGTTTACGAGCAGGAAAAAGAAGAAACCATGACGAAAAGTGTTCTTGGCGACTTGAAAAATACCTAAACTGGAACAAATCTTCGAACAGTCGAGCGCTACGAGGCAAGTTCGTAAATTTACTCCTTTTACTTTTCTGTTCATTGTATAAAACAAATAGATTCCATTTGGCCGTGTGTCTGTTCAGTTATAGATCACAGAAGACGTCAAAATGTGGTAAGAACATCAGTGACACACTCGCCTACGGCTCGTGTGCCACTTTTTTGTTCTTACCACATTTTGACGTCATCTGTGATCAATAACTGAACAGACACACGACCAAATGAAATCTATTTGTTAAATAAATTATATATACATATATATATATATATATATATATATTTATATATATATATATATATATATATATTAATAATATATATATATTATATATTAAATATATATATTATATATATTATATAATATTAATATTATATATATTATATATATATATATATATTATATATATATTATATATAAATATATATATACAGCAGTTTGCAAAAATTTTGAACCCCACCCCCCAAAAAAAATATATCATTGTATACCTGCTCTCTCACAATGCTATATATCTGTATATAATGATATATTTTGGGGGGTTCAAAATTTTTGCAAACTGCTGTGTGTGTGTGTGTGTTTAGGTTTTAAAGAAAGCGAAGGGCAAGTGCGCCCGTGCCAATAAACAAGAGCTCGCCTTGCTTCTGCTGTTCACTGGGCTGATTGAAGCCAGAGAACTCGGGCTCTTTGGGAAGTGTCATTTGTTGGTCCCGGTGGGTTTGGTTGTAGAGCACCAGAGGTTGGTCGGTGTTAGTGAAATTGTGTTTTGCTTCATCTTTTATCCGAACATTGGTCGCAATCCAGTCGAGAAGCTTTGTGCGGTCTTTCTGATATTTGGCATAAGCCGCCTGATAGGCTTCTAGAGCTTTATGGTGCCTGGTCTTCTCTTCCAGTGCGGCTTGGCCGCTATCCCCAGACAAATATTTTGCTAGATAATTGCTTCCGTGAAAGCGGCTGCATTGAGAACTGCTCCAAGCACCGTCATAGCCACGGCACTAGCCAATGTTGTGTGTGTATATATAATGGTTTTGTATTTTTACATCGAGGTTGGAAGGATTTTCTGGGCCTCAAGGTATGTCTTCAGTGCGATGCTCCCAGCCATAACAGCTGTGAACTTTACGTATAAAGTTCATAACATTCGCGCTGGGGGCAGATGTGAATGGCTCTTTGACGACTTTTTTTTAGCGACCCATCAATACTGGCGACAAGGCCAGTGATTGTTGCGGCATCGAGAATTGATTTCACAAGCTTGTTGTCAGACATGGTGTATATTAGTAGGTTTTTTAAAATTAATAATCTTTACTCTCATCTTCAGCCCCATCTTCGTACTCTGCGACCTCATCAATAATCATTAAAAATGTTGTGTAAAGCGAAAAATAAAATAAATGTAGGCGGAGATGGGGTCAGCTGTGAATGCCTCTTTGTGGATTTTTTTGGCGAGCCATTCAATACCGCCGGCAATGTCAGTGATTATTGCGTATATATAACCGTACATAAAGCCATTATGCTAACAACCGGGCGGGGACATTGTATACATAATTGTATATATATTCTTGAAATTCCTAGAGACATGTTTTACCAAATCCAGTTAGTTATTAAAGAAATAAAAAACGCGCCGAGTGCATTATTGAGTTATATAAGCACGCGGGAATTTTTAAGAACACGAGAGAAGTGCAGAGAGGCACGAGCCAAAGGCGAGTGCTTCTCGCAATTCTCGAGTGTTCTTAAAAATTCCCAAGTGCTAATATAACTCAACAATGCACGAGGAACAAGTTTTTTTATTTCTTTTATAAAATAAAAACGGTTACAATGAATCTTACGTCACGCGCGTGCCTTATCGAGTTATAATGAACTCGCGGGAAGCAATCATAGCGCGCGCATTTCCTTGAGCATTTTACAAATATATATATATATATATATATATATATATATATATATATATATATATATATATATATATATATATATATAAATTTCATTGAATGCAGATCAGACTTCAGAAGATATTAATTCGTTTAATGCTACAGCACTGTTTCGTATGGTCAAAATTAAGATGACCACACTCATCATCATCATGAGTGTGGTCATCTTAATTTTGACCATACGAAACAGTGCTGTAGCATTAAACGAATGAATATCTTCTGAAGTCTGATCTGCATTCAATGAAATTTGTCTTTGCTCCTCTAATGAATTAGAGTTGAGCGCTTTTTGAAATCCATTCTACTGAACTGTCATAGAATATATATATATATATATATATATATATATATATATATATATATATATATATATATATATATATACTGCAGCTTTTAAGAGGATATGTAGTAAAAAAGTAATGATAACAGAATCAAGACAGTAAACAAGCCCCGACAAAACGATCTCAGAGCAATTTCTAGAGCTATGTTTTAACAAATTCAGTTATATATATATATATATATATACTTTGTCACAAGCATCCATTCTTGCTGTCTTTCATAAAAATAATATAAATTTAAACCTATTCAGACTGGGCTTTTTTAGGCAATCTGTGACTGGGGGGGGCTCCTCGGACCCCCCTTCATATCTCTGGAACCAGTAAGGCTAGGACCATGAAATTTTCACACAATGTTCATCTCAATACAAGGAAACCTGACACCCAGTTTTGACCTGCCACACCCAATTATGACGTCACAATGACGTCATTTTTGTTTTTCCGACGTTTCTTTGATATTTTTCCATCCAGACACTTAAAATATCAAATATAACTGTAAAATCATCTCTTTAATATTAAAACATAATAAATACAAACAAGGACACACTTGTAAAGCGAGAAAAGGCAAAAAAAGGCGATAAAACTATAATTTTGAAATTATTGTCCGCCATCTTGGATCCGCCATCTTGGATCCGCCATCTTGGATTTCCTTTTTTTTCGTTTAAATTAAAATTTAAAAAATATCTAAAAGAGAAAAGGATCAGAATGTATAAAACACGTATCAAACTAATGTATATTATCCAAACAATGAACTTAGAAGCGTTATTTAATAAATAGTACAAAATTTTTCTCTATAAGTAAAAGTGAGCAAAAATTTGCCTACCCCTCCCCCCCAAATATTTGATGTTAAAAATTTTTGATGTCTTTCAAGAACTAGTCCCAAGGAAAAACTATTCTAGCAAGAAAATGCACTATAAGTCAAAAAACAAGATCTTAAAATAAAAAATTCACCATATTTTAACATTTTGAAAACCTATGTGTCAAAAACCGGTTGCCATGGCGACATGGTTAATCACACTGACATGTTATGGATACCAAAATGTCCCTAGATAAATTTTAGGAAAAGTCAGAAAATTTCAGCCTCATAGCTATTTCGGTGTAAGAGTTATCACAATTTTACTGGAGGGGGGGGGTTCGAAAAGCCCCCCCCAGTCTGAATAGGGTTAACACAAATGAAGACTGTTGAATTTAAAATACGTTACAACTGTTGTAACGTATTTTAAATTCAACAGTTTGAAAATTGTAATATGATGCTTGTAACGGTTTTTAGTCACCCTGAAGAAGAGCACTGAATGTGCTCGAAATATTGGTGTCAGACAAAAATAGTAATGGTTTGTCTTCATTTGTGTTAAATTTTTATATATATTGGAAAATAGAAAATCTACTCTTTCATCCCTACAAGCCTGTTTCGTGATTGCTCACTCTTCAGGGGATTTTAATGAATATTCATAACCGTCGTTCTTACATTATAAAATTTACATAATCAATGATGCGGTTAATTCAAATTTAAATTTACATTAAATGTTACGTAGCAACGCTTTGTTCCTGTGGCGGCAAGAAGACACAAATTCATTACGCTTGTTAAGTGTTGACAACTCAGGTCGGCAGATTATTAAAAATTTTTCTGGCTGCTGGTTTAGTCATAGAAGCTGTGACGCTTTCTGCAATGAATGCCTTGAAAGCGGGGACTAAGGCTGTTGGAAATGGGCTTACAGAACTTGGCAAAAAAGTAGCCTCCATCCTGCCCGGACTCATCGGCTCGATCGTGAGCTTTTTCAAAGCGGCCGGGCAGGTTATCTCCTTTCTTGGCGAGCATGCTTGGTTGCTAATCCTTGCTGTGGTGGCCTTCTTGATTTAAAAGACAATCAAACGCAAGCGGTAACGCATCCAGGCAACAAAGCTTGCCAAAGCAATCGCGCCCACAACAACGATTGCCTTGTTTACGAGATGAGTATCTGTGCCGCTCTCTTTTGAGGTCTCTGGTGTGGGGTCTGGTGCGGGAGCTGGTGTGGGAGCTGGCTTTGCGGGCTTTTCACCCAGACCCTGTGCCTGTTTTGCTTGTTTGTGAATAGGGTTCGATGGGTGGCTGTTTGGTGGATTGATTTTTGTTGGTCTGCCGTCCATGGCGTGCAGTGAGGCCTTTTTTGTGCCCAGATAGTAGATGGGGAAGGCACGTTCTCGGACACCATTTTTAAGGACTCGCAGACCCCCCACAGAACCTTAAATTAATGGTTAGTCGTCATTCATTTCTTTTGCCCCAGAACCTCCTTTCAGTCGGTTCTGGGACAATAAACAAAGGATGTCAAACCATCCCTATAAGATTCTGTGGGGGTCTGCGAGCCCTTAAAATGCTTTCCAAGAACGTGCCTTCCCCATCTACTACGGCCGCGCCCTCTTTACCGCAGCGGAAAAATAGTCAGGGCTACAACCGATTAGAGCAACCAAAACATAAACTTCCAAGGAGGCCACCACCCACCCAAACGAAGCCCTGTGGAGCACTTGAAGTGGGTGGTATCACCAATTGAAGAAATGGTGCACCCTTTATATATCAACATGGGGCGTGGAAGAAAAGGTGTTATTACTCGAAGTGTTAAGAGAGCACCAAGAAAATATAGTATATCTCCACCATTACTTCTTGCTAATCAGCAAACACCAAATAGAATTAATGAAACGGGCGGTCGCATTAATCCCGGTTTTATCACAACAGAAGACAAAAGTCATGAGACAAATTGATCCGAAACAATTAGTTGAGCTTATTTTTGGTAGTACGTAGCTGTTATGACCAATTGATAAACGCACACCCCCCTTATACCAACATGATTGACACCAGCGAGATCTTAAAGAGTTCCAAGAAGTTCTAAGCACCTCGACACCGGACTAAAACAAAGGAGTGCAGACTGGGTGAATGCTAGAATGCAAACTATCGGGGCCTCTGAGATTTCCGCCCTTACCGGGTCATCACCTTTTGAGACACCAACAAGCATGCTTAGGAAGAAGATCCAACCAAGCAACTCGTTTTCAAAGAATGTTGCAATTGCATCGGGGTTTTTATTCGAGCCTCTTGTACGGGAGTTCTTTGAAGGAAAGTTCTCAGTCAGCGTCTTCGGTCATGAGATTTCTATCGGCCTTGGAAGGGGCCACCCGCTACGAGGAAAACTAACATGCAGCCCAGACGGTTATTACCTTGATCCAGATACTAATCGTTTGGTTTTGCCAGAATTCAAGTGCCCGCGCACACGGCAGATTGTAAGAAATTCAGTCCCTGCTCACTATAGAGACCAAATCCAAACCGGTCTTTCACTTAGCGGCAGAAGAGTCAATGAAGGCCTCTTTGTAGACGCATGTTTCAGAATGGGCTCTTCAAACGAGATATTAAAGGCAGACATGTCTCACAACTCTAGCCTGAATAAGGGTAAAATCCCTGCGTTAAAAAATAAAACCCCCTTTGCATGGGGCGTTTGTGTTATATTCAGAAAGTATTCAAGTGATTTCTTCGAATCAACTTGCCTTATAAGCCTTGGTTCAAGAAAGACACACCCGGATGTTTTCGAGGATATGCAAAGGATATCAGAGAAGGATCTTTGGTGCTCATACGGGAAAGTTAGGTTCTCATTTTCACCAGAAGCACGCAAAGAGGAGCGCATTCGTCTTATGTTAATGCAAAGTGCTTTGAAAGAACAATCCAAGTTCAACTTTGAGGGCAGGCAGCCGATTGGGTACTTCGCTTGGAAGCTACTCGATATTAGTTTCGTAAAGGTTGCAAAAAATCCGAACTTTCTGGCACAAATACAAGAGGCTGTTCAATCTTTTCATGAAGACCGGATTGCCATACAGAGCAGGATCAGCGAGTTAATCCAGACCCCTACCCGTCTTGCAAAGCAGAAGCAAGAGGAAACGATGCCAAACACAGGAGACGACAGTGAATTTCTTGACGCCTTCTTACAAACCCAGTTCTGCAGCTAGAATAGCTTTCTTCCAATGCTGTTCGTTCTTTAGATGAGTAGCGGGGCTTTGTAGTTTTATGTAGCGCAAGAGTTCACGCTGTTGTCCGTATGGTAGAATTAGATCTAGGATTTTGTAGACAAGAAAGGGGTAGTAGATACTTTGTGGGTGGAAACCCCTAACGCAAGAGTAGATGTAGTGAACTTGGTCAAGCTGTTCCCTTGTAAGCCGCGGGATTGCTCTACCGGAAAGGACGTGCAGCAGTGTGGCAGAGTATTTAATTAAATCCTTACGACCAATACGACGCAGTAAATGTTGCAAGACATTCATTGAAAGTGTCGTAGACTGTAAACCCCATTTTACCATTTCTTGGCGTATTTCTGTTGAAACATATTCATCACTTCCGAGTATGCGGTTAAGGCAGCAGATAAAAGGATACTTTGCAGTAGAATAGTTTTGTATTTTTTTGTCGATTTTATAAACTTGTTCATGAGTATAGGCCGTTCCATCTAGTATTTCAATGCGGGCGCATCTTTTGCAAACAAGTTCTGAAGAATCCAACTCGAGTGAAAATGACCCACCGCAGTCAATGCATGCTTTTGGCCTTTGTGTTGCTACGATAACACGGCCTAATCTCCTCCTCTAGAACCCAAAGTCTCGAAGATGATTTGAATCCTTTCTGGGGGAAGTCATTGCCATTTGGTAATACTGGGTAGAGCGGTTGTGTCTCGCTGTATTCCGGAGCCGATGGGGGAAGTACATTGGCAGAACTCATGGTGGGTTATAAATATATTTTAATTTATCTCTATTTCAAATTCTAAGGGCTTGTTATTGAAGTCAAAGAGGTCACCATTTACGTCTCTGACTGATAGAGACAGGCTATTTACATAATAACAAGATGAGGTCTCGCGCAGGACTTTTTGCTGTGATGATTCATAGAAAACTTTCTCAAACGGCTTCCCACTAACATCAAATCGAGCCAAAACTGTAGAAGGCTTCCCATTGAGTAGGTTTTGTTCTTTATCGACCAGATCGCAGTGGATAAAGTAAGTGCTTGGTGACTTTAATCCTTTGACGAATGTTGTTGGCCATAACAATTTAGGACTTATACCAAACAATTCAGACAGATCGCGGTCTAGTTTCACCTCTTCCGGGTATTCTTTGAAAATGACCATCGACCCCAGTGGTGAGTTT
This sequence comes from Cladopsammia gracilis, assembly GCA_022457155.1. Lineage (NCBI taxonomy): Eukaryota > Metazoa > Cnidaria > Anthozoa > Scleractinia > Dendrophylliidae > Cladopsammia > Cladopsammia gracilis. The sequence goes on from JAJGOT010000619.1 coordinate 189,592, forward strand.
GTGTCGATTTATAATTTAAACTTTTCTTTTTTGAATACGTTTTCTAATTCTTTTGCCAAAGTTTCAAGAGTGTAATGTCCTGGAAGGAGCCTCCTGACAGTTCCTTCTTTATTCCCATTAGTAAACAATGTTATCTCTCCTCTTTGTTTCAAAGTATTCCACGGATTGAAAAGTGAGCAAGATATAAGCCGGATGTAACTAGGTTTTGGAAGCACGTGTTTGAAGTAGATTGTGTGAGGGTTCGAAGTCGCGACGATTGTTAACACAACCATTGTGTATATAATACATTTTTTTAAAATATATATATATATGCAATCATGGAATTGGCTTGGTTTAAAACACCAGAAGCAGGAAAGCTCTGTGCAGCGGCCAAAGCCAAGGCGATATCAGACTTCAAAAAGCGTTTCCCACACGCTGATATGTCTAAGTTTGAAGTAGAAGTTGATTTCGATGATAAGCACAAAGCCACTGGAGTAGTGCTTTTCATAGAGGGCCCAGGCTCATGGGCGCCTATTTCAGAAATACCCCGCAAAGGATGGACTCAGCCCATGAACGACGCTTTAGGCTTGCAACAAGATTGCGGTTTTCCAATTCCTTTATCAATCAACAGAAGTCCTACAAGGTCAATCCCCGCTGTTGCATTCTCTGAAAATGTGGCAAGCGTTGGAGATGTCGTGACGCCAACAGAGTCCTTTTCAATAAAATTCAGCATTCTAGCTAGTGGTGGGAGAGCAAAGGAAACACAGGATGAGTTCCCCGTCCTCATGGAAGACGCTATTAGAACGCCGGATATTTCAAAGAGTGTTCAGCGTTATCAGCTAGCCATCGACGCGGCAAAGGTGCGCTTGGACTTTGCAGTAGTTCCTGGAACCTGGCTCTTACCATCACACATGGTTATAAACACTGAAAGCACCGTGGGCTACAACAATCAGCTAAAGCAGGCAACGAAAGGAATGAAGGTTGGCGTGAACAATGATGTTAATCTGGGCACAAAAAAGGCCTCACTGCGTCCCATGGACGGCGGACCAACAAAAATCAATCCACCAAACAGCCACCCATCAAACCCTATTCACAAACAGGCAACACAGGCACAGGGTCTGGGTGGAAAGCCCACAAAACCAGCCCCACAATCACGCCAACACCTGCACCAGAGGGCGGCACAGATACCCACCACGTAAACAAGGCAATCGTTGCTGCGGGCGCGCTTGTTTTGGCAGGCTTTGTTGTCTGGATGCGTTAACGCCTGCGCTTTACGGTCTTTTCAACCAAAAAGGCCACCACGGCAAGGATTAGCAGCCAAGCATGCTCGCCCGCTTTGAAAATATTGCTCACGATAGAGCCGATGAGGTCTGGCAGGAAAGAAGCTGCCTTCTTCCCCAGTTCTTTAAGTCCTTTCCCAACAGCCTTGGTCCCCGCCTTGAGGGCATTCATTACAGAAAGCGTCACAGCTCCTATGACTAAACCAGCAGCCAGATCAACCGCTTGCAAGGTCCACCCACATTTCTTGAAAATATGTTTTTGATCCTTTCCGGAAAGGGCAGGGCTTCTTCCCTTTCTTGAACCTGTGTTCTTAACCCGGGCTTCCCGGGCTTCTCTGTCAAAGGGAGAAGTGTTCTCATCCTCTATCACGCGCTTGATTTGTCGTTCAAGCTCGGCTTCTTCGTCTTTCAGATCATCAAGGGGTTTAGTGGAATTTAGTCTTGCTTCGACAGCATTTCTTTCTTTTTCTTTGGAAGAAAGTTGTGTTCTGAGTTTGTCAACCTTTGCCTGCTCTTTGTTTGTTTGTTTTTTTTATTTTTTGAAGGGCACCTATTCTTTTTTCTGGTTTTCAAGATCGCGTTGAAGATTATTTTTTAGTTGTTTCAGTCTATCTATCTCTGTTTGACTCTCAAGACTTAAACCGTGCTCCTGTTCCAGAGCGTCAATCCTCGCTTGAGTTTGGTCCAGTCTGTCCTTGAGGTTTTTCCACATCATTTGCTGTTTTTTGTTGTTCTACAGCAAGCCTTTCCGCCTCCTTCAGTTGTTCTTGTGTTTCTTTTAGTCTTTGTCTTCCTTCTCTTATAGTTGTATTGTCTTCAGAGATAATCTATTCAGCGCTTCGGCCAAGAGCCGCTTTGAACCTCTTTTTGAAGTCTGCACGAAGGCTGCCATCCTTATTAAAAATGATGGTCTCACCTGGCAATCCATCTTTTCCTTTTCCTCGTCCAAAGGAAACATCTTTACCTGGATTTTTAGAACCGCGGCCAAGTGGGTATATTCTACTGAAATCTGCATTTGAATTTCTTGAACGTATTCTATTCTCAATATCTTTTGTTATTGCTTCTCTTTCTTCTACAGTTGTGGGGTTTTCTCCAGGAATCAGTGGGATGGTATCATCGGTCCCACTTTGTTCGCTAGGAAATGTATGCATTTCATGCTGTTCACCACCATGATATGGGGTGGATGAGCCGCCTGGTTGAAAGGGGGTTGTTGTGTCAACTTCTTGTTTGTCGTCATCGCCATCGTGGTCAATCCCATGGTCAAGCCAGGGATTCTCATTGTCAGTTGTTGGATCAAAACCGCCTTCTGCCATGTTGTAACAAAGTATATATTTATTTTTATAAAACATATATATATGAAAAAAAGAAGATGAAAAAAGTATCTCGCGGGAGACTCCAGAGCCTGTTGTTGCACACCATAGGGCGAAGTTCAGCTGCTCTGGCCAGTAGCTCATATTAGGCCCAGAAAGCCACCTTTTTGGCTCTTTTCCAGTTGTGAGCTTAATTTGATAATTTGTGAAGATCTGCCTGTATTTTATTTCATCTTTTGCCCCTTATTCAAGACATCGCTAACGCTTCTCACATTTTCAGAGAATGCAACCGCGGGAATTGGCCTTGTAGGACTTTTGTTGATTGACAAAAGGAATTGGAAAACCGCCGTCTTGTTGCAATCCTAAAGCCTCTTTCATAGCCTGAGTCCATTCTTTTGGCTTCATTTCTGAAATAAGCGCCAATAAGCCTGGGCCCTCTTTGAAAAGCACTACACCAGTCGCTTTGTGGTTATCACCAAAGTCGACTTGTACGTCAAACTTAGACATATCAGCGTGCGGGAAACGCATTTTGAAGTCTGATATCGCTTTGGCTTTGGCCGCCGCAGAGAGCTTTGCTGCTTCTGGTGTTTTTAACTAAGCCAATTCAAACATGATTATATAAATATATTTTTAAAATCCTATTTATACAATGGTTGTGTTAACAATCGTCGCGCCTTCTAACCCTCACACAATCTACTTTGAACACGCGCTTCTAAGACTGACAAGGCGGTTGTCTTTTCCCATTTCACCTCTGGGAGCGAGGGCGAGTTCTCCGAGGAGATCTCTGGTTGAGCACCCCCCTGTTATCAGTTGGGCCGGAGCGGGCTCACCCGGGGGTCATCAACTGACGTAACAACCCCACTACCCATGGTCTGACATCGCATGAGCCGTAAACAGGGTTTATATGGTGGCCAATCATAACCCCCCTGAGCTCTACCGAATTACAGACTTAATATAATATTTGGTACGAACAACTCTTATATATAGATCAAAACTACCGTGCTTTCACATGTGGTACCTCCTGAAGGACGCGCATGCGCAAACAATTATGAACCACACGCACGCGTAAGTGATGCCCAATTGAACATTTATCATTTCTAAAAATAAACATGACGGGGATTCGAGATACTGAAGGTTATGAGCGTTATATCACACAACTGTCTATCGATAGACGTTTGGATCAAAAGAAAAAATATGAGACACAACTAAATGTCTTAGATCTAAAACATAAACAAGTCTTTCTACGTTCACTAGATAGCAGTAACTATCCAACCGAACTTCACCGCTCACAACTACCAGAAAAGCTCTATACCATCTTCGAAGCTCTTAGTTTGACAGCAGAACAGGAGTTTATCCAACAATACCGAGAAAGCCGGTTTGTTATCATTTCAAATAGCACAAACAAAAGGCTAAAATCGTGTCTAGAATGTGGCGGTTCATTTTCACTCAAGTGTGATTCTACAGAACTTTTTTGTACAAAATGCGGTCGTGTTGAAATAGTAGACGGAGCGGTTTTTACTAGTGATCAACTCTACAAAAATAAGGACGTGAAAATAAAAAGCCGCTCTACTTCAAAATATGCTTTTAATTATTGGCTTTATCATATACTCGGAAATGACTCATTGACAAAAATAGGCGACACCGAAAGGGTTTTATCAGAATTGCGGAGGCAAATGGCAAAAAAATAATATTCTTCCAGCATCACTGACAATAAATGTTTTGAGGTATTTACTTCGTAAAATTGGCCGTAGTAATTTATTCAAAATCTATACTCTGTTCTTACGCGTAATTTCCGGTAAAACCTTTTTGCTCGTGGGTCAAGTGCGGGGGACTTGACCCACGAGCAAAGAGGTAAAATAAACATCATTTACTTTCGAATAAGGGATTACCTTCCAAAAAGCATTTATTATCCCTTTTTTATTTACAAAATCTTAGATCTAATTTTACCAGAAGGGCCACAACGCGAGATTTTATCTTACATACAACTTCAGAAATCCGCTACAAATCTAAAGAACGAAATTCTTTGGCGTTCAGCTACTAATGCCGTGGGTATCTACATCTACATCTACATTTAATAACTCGGTAAAATCCGAAGACATCACACCAACTATAAAACAAACATTTAAATAAGATAAAATAAGATGAAATAAATCAACGTATAAATGTAAAAATATATATAAATATCATAAATTTAAAAATGAAATAAATAAATTAATGTATCATAATCATAATATTACATTTTACAAATTAAAATAGTTAAAATCTAATTAGCATAATAGTCAAAAAGCTTGGTTTTAAAGGATTCTAATGTGTTATTTTCTACTAAATCACCAGGCAGAGCATTCCAGGTTCTAATAGTACGAGGAAAAAAGAATAAAAATAAACGTCTTTAGTAGCCTTATCCTGCCTAAATTTCCAATTATGGTTTGTACGAGTTCTAATTCTACTACTATGAGGCTGAAGATAATCATTCGTATTAAAATCAACTAGTCCACGGCTTATCTTGTATAACAATATTAACCTTGACATTTCACGTCTTAGTTCTAGACTATCCCAGCCTACGTCCCTCATCATTATTGTAACACTGGCAGTAGGGTGATAGATATTACAATACTGTGCCGTAAGTTAATAATCTAATTTATTCTCTAAAAAGTCTTTCATAAATTCGCTCTCATCGCCGGTGTATGGTACTGATTACTCTTGTTTAGCTAGAATTTCGTCTGGGTAACCCTCGATTTCCTCCTCGAAAGTTATTTATGTTATTTTTTTCCGTATACTAGATAAATTTTGGTGAAAACGCTTTACTAATTCTTGAAGGTTTTCTAAGAAATTTGGTTCTTTTGTTGCCCCAATTTCAGTCAAGCAGTTTCCACGCAAAGACTGCTACTGGTTTTGGCCTTTCACGCTGGGATTTTTTGGAGCCAAATGCAGCCACAGGGACAGGCGCGGAAACTGTCAGCGGTTGACTCCAACCAGACTTCAAGTCCGAACAAAAATGGCGGACGAAGCTGGACTATTTATAGCTGGACTTGAGAGCAAGGGAGTTCAAATGGAGAAAATTAGAAATGCGTTAGCGGATATGACAAGTTTGTTAGAGCCGTTAATCACTCGTCATTTTGACACACTCCGTGGATGTAAACACAAAGTTAGGGATTTTTTCCCTTTGCTTCAACGGCAAACAATTTATGAAACGAATGTCACCCAGATGTTCCGTGAAGTATCCGTGGCAAGTGATTGTGGATGAAAAACTCTCAAGAGAGACGTGTTGGAAGCTATTGTTTCCCGAACGAATTACGGAGTTATAACAGTCAAAACACAAAAGAACTGTGTCTTTGCCTTCACCTCTAACATCAGGGTGAGAAAGGTGTTTTCTGATATAACTGGTCGGAAGTTTACCGCAGAAAGTTTTTAAGACGAACTGTAAAAGGGAAGAAACGAGTGGAAGCGATAATTAACGAAGAAAAACAATTTGGAATGAAATACTCATACCAGAAAGAACTCATAACCATTGACTTTTATTATGGTTATTTTAATGAACATGGATGGCCTCAACACGTGTAATATGAGAAATCCAACGATGATGGACATTTAAATCTCTGACCACGAGGACTTTGTTTAAAAGCCATTAAGGAGGTGTATGGCTTCTTGTTCTGAAACTGAAATGCAGTTTGACTTTTATGGGTATTTATTGAGAATGGAACTCAGTTGTATGGGTGGCTTTAGCCGGAATTCGTGGAATGTGTGACGATTGTTACATTCAGTGTTCACAACTGATTCGTTGGTATGTTCTGTTATAGTCCAGAATGGTTAATCAATATACCAAGAGATAATGATTACTGACTGCTGTTGGCTGTTGTCTCGTGAGTGAACTCATAAACAAGAAAACTAGCAAAATTTCATTGATGACTATTATGAAATTTTCTGCCATTTCTGTTATACATGTAAGTTATAGTTGCTGTTAACAGCAACAACAACAGTATTAAAATCTGTAACAGAGTTGTTGTTATCAACATCTAAAACTTACAATATAATTATAGAAATGACAAAATCTGATAACAGTAAACAATGAAATTTCACTACAGTTTGAATTTGTGTTTATACGTTCACGGTTTTCAATGGGCGCGATTCCATAATGCTTTACAAAATTATCATTTTCCCAATTCAAAGGATGAAGTTCAGAAAACTGACTTCTTGTTTGTAAAAGTAATTATATATTAGTTTCAAGCCACCGACCTTTTTCATTAATAGCTCCTCTGTGAGTTTGCTGACAGTCTTTACCTTTAAAGGGGAGGAAAATGCACAGATAATGAATTAATCAAATAATAAATCAATCCTTAGTTAAGTTAAAGTTAAACCAAAACATTAGGTGTCAAGCATTCTAGCATCACTATAGAAAAGGTGTTCTGACTGGGCAAACACAAACTAAATAACTAACTACAAACCATAATAACACAAGGAAATCAGTTAAAAGTTCACCCAAATTTTCAACTGTGAGGTTATTATGCAGTTAATTTAGCCCAGTTCTGCACTACTGCATTATTTCGACAACAAATACAATACAATACAATATTTTATTAGGTCATCCAAAACAGTCTCTTACCCGATCTTGAAGACGTTTCAATTGACCCCGCTTAGCCTTGAGCTTGCTATTTTCTTCAATCATCTTTTTCATGAGCTCCTCCTGTTGCTTTTCTTTTGATGTTCTACATTTTCCGACTGGGAACAATGTATAAAAGGAAAGTTTAACCGCCGGCATCCTCCCAAGGCCACACGATGGCACGATATCTGGAAGACAAAGTACTAATGTGTTAGTCAACTTTAGTCTTAAATTACCGAACGCAGGAGCAGAAATCAAAAATTTGGAAAAGAACAAGTTCTTACCTTGGAATATTTCGTTTGTTTTGTACACTGTAATTCCAAGAAGCTCAACCCGATTTGCAGCCTGTTGAAGCTAAAAATCACCAATAATTAATCCCGCCGAAGAAATCTCTCAGTAGCTTTCGAAGGAAGTCTGATTTGGTCACTAAAACGGACAAAACTACAGCATGTTTCATACCAATCGAAAACTGAAGGAAAGACCAGACTAAAAAATATGTTGCAGGCGTCCAAAAGATGACCCGGGGGAATGGTAAGCAGTTAAAAAGCTAGTTTTCAGTCTCCCAAGCTCGGTAGCGCTGCCAATATGGCCGCTCATAAAATTATAACATCGCTGAAATGGCCGGAAGTAACCCCAAAAAATCCCAGCGTGTTCAGATGATTAAAATGCTTGTCGCATAGAAATCAATCGCTCTCTCCTCACATTCATCTTGTTTTGAAAACCCCATTCTCACTTTGCCATAACAACACCAGATGTTTTTTTTTTTCTGCAATAGAATTCATTACCTTCTCAAACAAGGCTTTCGATGTTTCAAGGGCACCAAGGTCAATGATTTTTTGATAGTTTTTCTTTGCTAAATATATAACAAACTCCCCACGCAAGAGTTCTTTTGTTTTTTGTCTTGTATATATTCCCTCCGTTTAAAAACTGATTATGGCCTAAACTAGGTTCTACCTGTTTTAAAGAACACATTCTAAAGTAAGCGTCTACAAATAGACCTTTGTTTACTCTTTCTCCACTAAAAGCAAGGCCCGTTTGTACTTGATTCTCTGTAATAATGAGGGATATTGTTTATAGCTATTTTCCCGCTCTTGAACGGGCATTTAAATTCTAACAAAACTATAGTGTTATCTCTACTAATAAAATACTCTACTAATAAAAAACACATTCTAAAGTAAGCGTCTACAAATAGACCTTTGTTTACTCTTTCTCCACTAAAAGCAAGGCCCGTTTGTACTTGATCTCTGTAATAATGAGGGATATTGTTTATAGCTATTTTCCCGCTCTTGAACGGGCATTTAAATTCTAACAAAACTATAGTGTTATCTCTACTAATAAAATACCCGTCTGGACTTCAGGTAACCTTTCGATAAAGCGGATGATCGCTTGCAAGATTAAGAGAAATATACTATACCCAAAAACTGAAACAGAGTGTTTTAGTTCAAAAATACTTGCGTATTAGTGGCTCGAATAGGTTGCCCAAGTACAAGCCGTAATATTGAGCATATCTGTGGGTTGTATTTTCTTTAAGAGCTTTTTGTCAAGGCAGAGATCTCGGATGCGCCGATAGTATTTTGTCTGGCTCGCACCCAGTCGGCGCTCTTTTGTATCAAGCCTGTCTTCCTCGATTTAAGAAAGTTTATGAACCCTTGTGCAGTTGCCATCACTTGTATATGCAAAGGGTAAAGTTTTCTTCAATCGGTAATACCTTAACGAGCAAGAGAGTTGAAAAAATAAAACACTGTATATAGTAATGTCTCTAAAAGAAATAACTACCCTTCTCCAGGAAGCAAATAAAAAATACGATGAATTGTATCAAGAGCATGAAAATTTCAAAATCAGTTATAGCCGCCTTTATCAAGATTATATGAAACTAAAAACCAGACTCCTACGCCAAGATTGCAAAACACGATGTAAGGAAGAGAAAGAAGGTGGTTGCACCGAACTTTGTCATCTTTGCAGTATTGCCAACCGCGATTCTGCTGTATAAGAGCGAGGTGTTCCATAGTGGTATATATTAAAGGGTATACATTTGTTCAATTGGTGAAGCCCCACCCCAAAGTCTTCCAGGAAGGCTCCGAGAGGTGGAATTACCCGCTTAAACAAGTGTTTAAAAACACAGTCACTGATCTAACAAATAGTAGTTACAACGATACCCAGGCGGTGTTGGACACGCTTCGCGCTGCATGCTGGGAGAAATTTAATCTTTACGTTATTTGCATCTTGACGCCAACCAGTCAACATCTCTGCTCTCCGTGATTCAAAGACGATTAGAGGTTGACTTCTTCGCTTTCTTGGAGAAATTACTGCGCTTCTTCGTTTTATATCTTTCTCTAACCTACTGGCTATTGTAAATGGGCATTATGGATGCTTAGAACAGCTATAAAGGACCGAATTTAGTGATGAAAGTCCCGATCGCAACGTGCGATCGCCGGCGCTCTCGCGCTCTAAAAAGAAAGATCGCTTGATCTGCCTGATCGCAGGTTAATCGTAACGAGAAAGGCGACATTACCGTCCGTCAGTCGATCTTTTCCCGAAGTTTACAACCGTCACGTATTTCTCGTCTTTGTTTAGTGAATTCGTGCAAGGAATTTAGAAACTGGCGTGAATCTGAAGAATCGTTTGCTCTTGTTTACACGGGATGTTTCAGAAGCGCCAAGGCAAGAAAAATGAACTGCTGGTTTTGCAGAAGGCCTCATATTGCATTTTATTCTTTAGGGCAGAGTGTAATGAATACCTTGCGAGCCGTTTATACCTACGAATTACAGCAGCTTACTGCCACTGGTAATTTCTAAAAGAAATTGGAAATAAAATGCTCTACTAATGCACCACTGAAAAAGCTGGAAAGCCTTTACTTTAATATTTAGGGAACTGTATGTTGCTGCTACAACAAATTTAATTATTTGTGTCAGCATTATTGTATACTATTTTTCTATAAAATAATGTATTTTTTGGCCACTCAGTTGTAAATTTCATAAATTAACTTTTATTTCTTTATTATGAAATTGATTCTGCCAAACTGACCAGCCTCCTGCATAGGTGCATCTTGGGATAGAGAGGAGAAAGACCAAAACAATCAAGACTTTTACTTGGTTGCACCTTTCATTTGCAACACAAAATGAGCAAATAGAACATGACATCACATATTACCCAGTATCTTCCATTGTGGCAGACACCAATAATGACTCAATACCAGCATTCACCCTCTTCTTTCCTGGCAAAGATCTACATGCATGTACAGTGAAAATGGAACTTAAAGAACTTGCCAACTAAATAATTCAACTGCAAAAAATGTCAATTAAAATTTTCAAGGAAGCTGAAATGAAAGTTTCCAGGATTCCATGGCTGTATGTTTAAAACTGTTATAAAAACTAGTATGCCAGTGCTTCCTTTAAATCGACAGTGGTTGAATTAGTGGTTGATTAGGAGATAAACTAGAAAGAATTAGGAGATAAACTAGAAAGGGATAACCTCTTATCTCCTTTTCACTTTTTTAATAGAATTGTAAATAAACAGTTATTATTATTATTATTATTATTATTATTTTATATTATGTTAATAAAGTATTGCTTTGGTATAATTTACAATAAGACTTGTATGATGGTGTTATAAGGAATGGCATAACAATTCAAATTCCCCACATCTGTTGCCAGTTCCTCCTGCAAACCCCTCGGTCCTCACATTGATTTAGTGGTATGACATGTACAAAGCAAGTGACTCAGATACCATCATTCTATTATTATTCAAGTCCTCCTATGTTCAATAATTAAGTAAATTATGTTCAGTATGTTACTTAAATTCAACACTTTTTAAAAGTGCTACTTTCCAGTCTTATATTGCAAGTAATCTCCTATTTCCTATTTGTGGATAGTCAAGTGAGGTAAACATGCAAGTGTCTGTGCCGGAAAATTGGCTCAGGTAGCCAATGTTCTTGCACACTGGCTTGCATGTTTCCCTTGCTTGACTATCCCACCAAATAATCCCTGACAGAAATAAGAGACTCCCTACTTTGTAGTCTATATGATTGAGTCTCTCCACTATACACTGCTTATAGTTGTTACATTTCTTGAAATATATATTCCTGAAAACAATTTGGGCCCAATAATTCAAATTTTTCAAAGTTTCAATTATTATTGATGTAAAGCAGGTTTTCACAAACCAAAAAAACTTTAGTTTCTTGAATTTTATCAGTGTTGTGAACATAAGAAATTTTTTTTTACATAAAACAAAATTTGGCACAGAATATTTTCAGGACCTTCATGAGAAATGTATTACAAGTTCTTTTCCAAACTCCAAATTTGAAATAGACTTCATGATTAAGGAGTCAGGGAATACTTGAAGGGCTCAGTGCAACAAAACATTTTATTTGGAGGCCCTGGACATGAATTTACAGTTTTAAAAGCACTTGAAATGGCAAAAATGCTTGAACGCTATGTTAGAATCAAACTCCTTCCTAACATACCGGGATGTAATCTAACAACTTAAAAATTTATTATATATTTTTTTCCCTGAATAAAGCTATGCAGGAAAAGAAAGCAGGAACATTCCATGGAAGCTGTCTTAGTTAGTAATCAAAACAATATATTTGTACATGAGGTGAAGAGCCTTCGGGCCGTTTAGAACCTGAAATACCTAGAAGAAAAAAATATGTATTTTAGATAAAAGGAATCAGTAAAAATAGTACTCTGAGTTCCAAAAAGTTTGTTCTTATCCCGATAAAGCAAGTTTACGTGCATCAATCACGCCATCACCTACCGTGAAATCTTACAAGATAATACGTGACAAACGCGAAAAAAGCTACAACTTCAAGTCGATTTTTCACCACTAAAACGGCGGGGCCCCAGTGGGCCCCCCGACCTTTTCTCAAAGTTTAACTATTAAACTTTAATTCTGTGCAAAAATAAATCCAAATACTGACCGAACGATGCAAAGAAAGGGCAAACTAAATACCCGTGTCACACATTAGTGGTAAACAAAGATTTTGAAGACAACATGGTTTTCATTGAACAAATTTGATACAAAATATGCTCACCTGAAGCTACAAGTTGGGTTATAGCTTGCCACGGTATTTCTCTTTCGGCCCTCCGAAAACGATAAACTAAAACGTTCGATGAAACGAGAAATCAATCCAAGAACAGAGAGGAGACCTCAACACGAAAGAGTAAAGACGGCCGCCATTAGTATCACTAAAGTGACGCGTGATTGGACGAATGAAGTCACGTGGACCGTGTCCAACACCGCCTGAACGATACCCGTCACGGGAACACCACAAATAAGGGTTAACTCACCACCAGGGAACCTTCCAGGAATAACTCACCCCCCACAGATTCCCCCCCCCCCCCCCACGGACCGACTGTAAAGAGATCCGTGGGGGAAAGATCTGAGGGGGTTGAGTTATTCCTGGAAGGTTCCGTGGGGGTGAGTTAACCCTTATTTGTGGTGTTCCCGTGCGGGTATCGTTCTAACTACTTACAGTCCTATAACGAGTAAATCACATTAATATAAAATAGGGGTCACGGTGCTCGTTTAGGAGAAAACAATCTCTTATTCATTTGGCCAACTTATCGTCAAAGGAAACCTTTGCGCGCGCTAATGACGCAAGAGATTATGCGCAGTACGTAATGCGCAATGCAATACTAAGGAATGACCTAAAAATACATACCGCCAAGAGCTGTGTGTTTACCTTGACTTTTCAAACCCTCCCCAGCTCTTTTGAAATCGAATTTTGCTGGCTCTGACGCTGTTTGTTCCATTCCTTTTGATAACGCTTCATCTTCATCGCAGTTATGAGCTTGCTGCATTGGCAATTCCTTCTTGGAAAAAATAAAAGGAGTTTTTTTTTTTCTAACCATACAATTAATAGTTACACGGTGGGTACAGAAGGCTCAAAAAGTGGCAAGGTTAATAATAACTTTTTCTGTTTTGATGTTGTTAACGTGAAATTTCACAACAGCACAGAATTCATGTTCACAAATTGATTTTTTCCGTTAATTTTTTGCAATTTTTGGCGGGAAAATGACGTCATAAAGTTGGAACCAAAAAAAAAAACTTGGTATTATGGGATATCTGATGACAATTTCTGAAAGTACTCGCTGCAAGCATCTCAAAACTAAAAAAATCTAGCAAATATGTTGATCCGATCAAAAGATATGACATTTCAAAATTTGAATTTCCCGCCCATAATCTGCTGGGGTCAAAGTTCATTTAGAATCAAATCTACTGAAAACTTGCGCTTCAAACTACTTAACAGTTTTGAACCCAGGAAGCTGAAACTTTACAACGATATAGAAGTTATTGGCTAAAATTCTATGATTTTTGTCTTTCAAATTTAAGTATTTTGGCGGGAAAATGACGTCACAAAGATGGCGCCAAAATTTTAAATTAGTATTATAGGATATCTGATGACAGTTTCTGAAAGTACTTGCCATAATAATTTCAAAAGTGAAAAAAGTTCGTAAATATGTTGACGCGATCCAAAGATATGACATTTCGAAGTTGGAATTTCCGCCATTTTGTTAATATCGCTCACATGCATATGCAGCAAGTTGTTGATGCACATTGTTACCAGTAAGCTGACAACACATTTCACGGTGCATAATATACTTTACCATCTTCAACATGGCTTTCGACATGGCCGATCTTGTGAATCCCAATTGCTTGAACTAACATCAACATTACAAGCCAATGTTAATGCAAGAGCGCAAACAGATCTTATCATAATGGACTTTTCCAAGGCTTTCGACAAGGTCTGCCACAAGAAGCTAATATCTAAGCTGGACTTTTATGGAGTACGTAGTAATACCCTACAGTGGATCTCGTGTTTTCTTGGGGGTCGCCAGCAGTGTGTAGTGGTGGAAGGTACTCAATCCTCTTATCTAGATGTCCTCTCTGGGGTTCCCCAAGGGTCAGTCATTGGCCCAACTCTATTCCTTGTATACATAAACGATCTACCTGAGTATGTCAACTCCACAGTGCACCTTTTTGCTGACGATACAGTTATGTATCTTACGATCAACTCTTATGAACAGTGCACTCAGTTACAAGCAGACCTAGACAGGCTACAGGAATGGGAAAGAGAATGGCTGATGGAATTCAACCCAGAGAAGTGCGAAGTACTGCGCATATCAAGAAAGAAAACAGTCATCCATTTTGACTACACTCTTCACTGTCAGATCCTAAGATCTGTTAAAAGTGCAAAGTATCTTGGAGTTGAACTATCTCATGACCTTAAATGGAATGCCCAGATTGGCAAAGCCACTGCTAAAGCTAATCGCACTTTAGGGTTTCTAAAAGGAACCTTAGAGTTAAGTCATGTGCATTGAAACAACAAGCGTATTTTAGCCTTGTGAGACCCCAGCTTGAGTACTGTTCCAGCATTTGGGATCCAAGGCAGGGCATTGAAAACAACGGATCTTACAGACTGGAGATGGTTCAGCGCCGAGCAGCAAGGTGGGCATTGTGCCGGTATCATCCAACAGCAAGTGTCTCAGACATGCTCCAGGAGCTTGGCTGGCGTTCCCTACTACAGAGACGATGTGATGCACGTTTGGTTCTACTGCACAAAATAAAAAGTGGACTTGTCACCTGCAACCAAGATCAACTCAAGGATCCAGTTAGAAGATCTCGCCACACCCATGACCACACCATCCGCCCCATAACTTGTAAAACCAGATCACACCAACTCTCCTTTTTTCCAAGAACTATTTTGCAGTGGAACAATATACCGAATGACTTATTTGTGAACTGTAATTATAGTGCCATCTTCCGTTCCCGCATCTCCAATTTGACTCATTAATTTAGCTACAGTCCCTTTTATTATTTATTTATTTATCTATTTATTTATTTATCAATTTTTTTTCTTTTTTTTCTCATTCGCTATTTAGTTATTCTGCACATATGTATATTGCTTTCTGACCACCCGGCAAATAATCCTCCTTAGAGGGGTTTGGTTTAAAAGGAAGATAAGATAAGACGGAATGTCTGCCACTTTTTAAGCCTTCTGTGCCCACCGTTTTATAATTGATAATAGTCGATGATAGTCAAAACGCGCGCTCTAACTAACTAACTAACTAACTAACTAACTAACTAACTAACTAACTATATATCTATCTATCTATCTATCTATCTATCTATCTATCTATCTATCTATCTATCTATATATCTATCTATCTATCTATCTATCCAACTATCATGCATTATAAAATAGCTGAGATACTACACGTGTTCTGACTGGTCAAAAACCTATAGATAGATAAATATAGATAAATAAAACGTATTTCAACACGAAAATCCTTTATCACTAGTAAAAAAGTGTTCTCCCAAGGAGCCGTGCACTTACATAGTAAGTAATTATAACAATACACAAGTCATTATAGACTATTGTGCCGGTAAACTCATAGAAAACTGCGCAAGAGAAACTGTTAAGTAAACAAAGTCCAATTTTCCGATATCGCATCACCACACGCGTGGGGATAACTCGAATTTAGTGTCCTATTGCATATTGTGGTCTGTTAGAATATGAGAACAGAAGATCTGATCTGTTTCTTGTTAACAATAAGTTGCTGCTCAAACACGTGTAAGACAAACAATTCCCACAAGTAATTAATCAAAAACCAAAATCCGACGCAAGGAAAAAAATAGCTTATCGGCAAAAGAACACTAAGCTTACTTCAAAACTGATATCAACAACATGAATATATTTTCATTTAACATTGGCTTGGAAAGCCTAACATGCAGCGATAAAAGACAATCAAAATAACATCAAAATTGACTTTGTGAAGTTCACTCTTAGCTGAAAGTTTAATGAAAACTTATAGTGGAAGAGCAAACAATGGCTCTTAACTGACGAAATTTTCTATTAAAATTCAACCGAAGTTTATAAATGTGCCTACAAATCCTAAGATTACTTCTTAATGAGTCGGATTTGCGCAGTGGAAATAAAATGTACAGCTTTGTCTTTTAGGGAAATTATTTTACGACAATTCCATTTACTCTTCATCAAGTTTTTTTTTTTTGAGAGCATTTCGCTTTCTATAGAGTACGATTGTTCCAGATACAGTTTGAATTCTGTCCAAGCAAGGATAATCAATTTTGCTTCGTAAAACAGCAAAAAGAAAATGAAAGTAACAAAAATTACGTTTAGGTTTGAAGAAATTATTTGCAAAAAAAGATCAAACAATTCTGTTCCATCAAACCAATCAGACAAACTCTCAGCACTGTAGGCTTAAAAACAATGAGCTTAATTTTAATTCAGCACTGAAACATGTATAGAAGTACGATCTGTGAGAAGATGACCTGTGAGAAGATAACCTTCAAACTTAAAAAACATTAAAATAGTGTGCATTTTCAAAACTCAAATTAAATTATTACTTTTATTCTATCACAACAGGCTTGCCATGGTATAATCAAGCAATATTACCGAATGCTCAGGGTCCCTCTGACCATGTTGGCTTGTAGCAGTTACCGGTTCTCTCTGTTCATGTTCTTTGCGAGAACGCTCTAACGCCATCGGTAAGGCTTTGTCTTCATCTTCCTGCTGATACTTTTCTCGCCACGATGGCTAATAAAGATAAACGAAAAAGCCCGATGACTCAATACAAATCAATAGAAAATGACAAAAACAAACGACAAAAACAGATTTATTTGCGAAAGCAATACAAATAGAAACATGGGAATCATTCATGTCCATTTTGAGGGGGAGGGAGGCATGATTTTCAACCCAATGTTTTTGGAGGGCTTTCAAAGACTGCTCCAAGATTTAAGACAATTGTAAGGGGGGGGGGGGGGGGGAACCATTAAAAATGTTTCTGTGCAATTTTTTTTTAATCGGCTTGCACAGTGATGTCACTTATGATGCAGTAGGGGGATCTGCGAAATCAAGTTATTTTAATATTATGCTGTTGTCTATTGTTTCTTACAACAGTCTGTTCAACAAATATGAAGCAGACAAATATACTATAAATCAGTAACTCACATTGATACTCACTCAACGACTATAAAAGTACCATTAAAAAATTGTATATTCTACATAGTTTAACTTTTTTCATATTTTGTAATTTTACCTGAGTGGGTTAATACATGTAGGATGTTCAATTTTGAACCATCTTAAGGTGGCTCCCAACAGTTTCCAGTACTTTCCAAGACTTAGATTTTGATGGGTCATTAAAACCACTCTTTATCAGTTGATGCTACAATCATGATATCAAACGAATGCCCAATGATTGGTGAACACGTTGTTATCATTTTTGAGACACAATATGTTACTATAGCAACAGTATAACGTGCTAAAAACACCCTTAATTTTAGCTTTAAGTGTTAATAACTTAAAAATGACTCGGTGAACCCCATTTTGTATTGTCGAAATTTGATCAGTAGGTTAAGATGCAACTTTTGGCAAAGTTTAAAAACATTCTGTAGGTGGGGTTTAGAGCCACCTTAAATTTTCGAAAATGATTCCTTAGCAAGCCAAGCCATGCACAAAAAGTTAAGCGGCTAACCATTTTTTAATAAGGTGTACAATAAATAATTTTATTGATCAAATCAGTGCATTATCCGTCATAGGTATCCTTTTGATTCTAAATTTGTTATAAAATAAAGTTTATTACTTAATAAAATCTTATAATAACAGCCCGTTCAAGACTCTGTTGAGCAGGCTGCTCCGCCAACCACGTCCTCATCACGGCCTGGGGCAACTTCGGGAACAACCGCGAGCAGTGATAATGCGTCCCACAGTTCTTCTCAAGAAAACGCCAATGGGTCGAGTGTGTCGAACAACTCGGCGGTGAACCTTGAGGTATTCGGCTACAACGTTTTAGTTTTGTATTCTAGCCGGGGTTTGTTGGTTATTTCTTGTTGTCCAACGTTACATTTTCTCGTTTATGTTTTCCCGTTACTCGGGGCCGTTTTAAGTTTCGCGCTTGGAGCACATGGTCGGTGAATATTCCTTCGCCACGATACAGTTCTTTCAAATGCTAGGCGATGGTCTGTTGTTTTATATTATGTTTTGCTGTTGCACTCGTTGGTTTTCTTTTCTTTTTCTTTTGTTTGCTCTTTCGAATTAGGGTTGTTATATATTTGGGAGCTGTTTTTGTTTTTGGGTTGAGAACCGAAGAAATTATTTATGCTGTTTGCACCTTTTCTCGCTTGTCCCTTGAGGGTCGGGGACGGGAGGTCAAGATCCGTTTTAGTCTGACAGTGGTGTTTGGTTTTGTTTGGCTGGCCACATAGTGGCGTGAATTAAAATGATTTTGCTGCGTGGCACTCACGGTTAATGATAATATTGAAATTTAGTTAAGACTGAGTGCCGAAAAAGAACTGACAAAGACAGTCAGACGTTTCGGGGATAACCCCTTCATCAGTGTTTGTGTTCCTTTTTTTGGTAGCTATTAGCTTTTTGGTAACAAAAAAAGTAACACAAACACTGATGAAGGGGTTATCCCCGAAACGTCTGACTGTCTTTGTCAGTTCTTTTTCGGCACATAGTGGCGTGGACCGTTTGAGCAGTGCGTCGAGGACTTCTACTCTGTGCCACGGGTTGGCGTGAGAAAAAAAAAAGAAAAAGAAAAAAATTCGGTCGAGGACCGATTGAGCAGTGTGTCGAAGACCTCTGCTATGTGCCAAGGGGCGACGTAAAGAAAAAAAAATCGGTCGAAGACCGATAAAACGGTGTGTCGTGAAATTTCGCCCGGTGCCACGAGGTGGCGTGAAAAAGGGAAAAACAAAAGACAAAAAATCGGTTGAGGACCGCTTGTGCAACGAGTCTTCCTTTTCGCCCTATGCCATGAGGTGGCGTAAGAAGGAAAAAGCGACAGGAAACCAATTACTTTGACCATATACATTGACCCCGTGGTGAAAAGGAAAGAATCGCATTGGGTCACGCGGTGGCTGTGTGCTTAACGTGCCGATTCGGTGAAATCTTCTTAGGTAAGGAATTCGGTCGCTCGGTACCACAACATGGAGTGAAGCAATATATTTTGGAGCATGAGATCCGGGCCCTAGGGAAAACAGCTCGGAGGTGAAGCAAGGACTGGAGTTGAGGACATTAAGGAGTTATTTGGGCGTTTCTTTCCCTTGTAGGTCCCGGTCACAACGGTTGGTGTGTTAAAGAAGGAATTAGATGAGTGGAAGAAAAGAAAAAAATATTGATGCATCGGCAAGCGAGTCTGCTTTGTCGACTCTCCAGATGGTGATTGCGCGTCCAGCGGCTCTTTTTGATCCATGCGCTGCGATCGCCGCTCTAAATGAAGTGGTCAACGTCACGAAGGAAAAGACGGATGAAAGAGCGTCGCGTTATGAAATAGTGCCGTCCGTTGTTGAACAACCCGTGCCTACAACAGGTGTCAATAAAGCTGGTGGTGTCTAAAGAGGAGGCCGAGGTGGCGAAGGTTATTGCTAAGGCAACCAAGCGGCCCGCCCGAGTAAATCAAGGTTCGTTCACTGGACGGACGGGTAAGACTTCATACCAGAGGCGTGGCACCAATCTTAGCCCTAGCTCACCTTTGGAAAGGAAGTGCTGGGTGTGTGGAAAAGCGGGACACATCTCGCGCTCTTGCCCGGACAACCGTTTAAGATGGTGCCATCAGTGAAAGTAGTGATTTGTTTTGAAATGGGATTCTGAATTGTCTTTGTATTTGCAATTGAAAATAATAACTGTAAAGGTACTGTAATACATATGTTTTTTTTTTTTATTTTTCCTTTTGGGAGTCTGTGGTCTCGAGGTGGGAGAATGACCCCACAAGCGTTTTGCCCATAGGCATGCCCTACGGTGTTCATTTTCTCCGAACTCGGGTTTGCAGCCTCCGTTTAGGTACGTCATTCTGATCCTTTTCTTTTGGTGTTCTGGTTTTAGCCTAAAACAAAACGTCTCAAGGGAGATACGATGACCTTTATGCCCTTAGAAGCGGTGGAAAAAAGCAGGCATAGGGGAATACGATGGGTGTCCCTGGAGGGTAAACCAAGTTCGGAGAAGATGACATCAAAGACGCTTGCTTAACCCATGTTCAAGGCAATGTTGCGGGAGGAACTTCTAACCTGCGGAATCTGTCTTTTCGCGATCCGGACTCCTTTCAAGCTGGTCAACTTCGCACCCGCATTGGACTCTGGGAAAAAAATTTTGGACGGGTACGAACCCGCAAGGGATGTCCTTGAATGGTTGGAGCATGGGGTGGATATAAAAATTTATGAAGGTTTACAATAATTTGGCATGGTCCTATTTATAGTATTTATTACAGTCATGTTGGAATATTAGTGAGGGTTGGGAAATTAGTTTGGTTAAGGATTGGTAAGGTTGGGGGGGGGGGGGGGGGTTCTTTGGTATGATTGTTTGGATTAGCCAGCGAATTCCACGGGGTTTTCTGGGCGCAGTCTGGGGTGACTTTCCCGTATCTAAATGGCTAATGAGTTTGCAGGAAGGATAATGAACTAACAATATTATGGGGGCTTTCAAAAAATACAAGGTCGAAAATTTAAAAATGGACAATAGCCCCCTCCCCCTGAATAAATTATGAAAGCTCCCTTTAAGACTTCGTTTTCAACAAAAAAAAAACATGGCTATCAAAATCTTGTTAATATGGAAACTTCAATTAAAGTAAACAATAGAAAGTCATATCAAAATAAAATACACACTGCGGTTATAAACATGACAAAACAACGCATGTTGTAAAAAACTTCGATTAATGACTTGACGTTTCGTATGCTTCAACATACATCTTCAGAAGTGAAACATTAAATGGGATTATTTTGAAATGAAATACGCATGTTGTAAAAAACTTTGATTAATGACTTGACGTTTCGTATCCTTCAACATACATCTTCAGAAGTGAAACATTAAATGGGATCATTCCGACATAACCGCAGTGTGTATTTTATTTCTGTTAAAGTTGAAATGGCCGAAGAATAAGAGTTTTTACGATTAAGTCATATCGAATTATTGCCAGATAAATTTTAAGAACAATCACGAAGTGTGGAGGTGTTTGCTTTAATATTAAAAACGGTATGAATTTTCAAAGTCAATGTGGGCACTTTGTCCTCTTCCCCCAGGCTGAGTATTTCTTCTTTACATTTATAAATCAGTATTTTTCCGTATTGAGACTAAATTTATGTGTCAGTATAATATGCATTGCATATCCCTACACGCAAACTCATACCCCAACCGTGGTAAAAGGGGATGAGGGTGGTTGCAACCCCCACCCATCACCCTCCTTTAGTTTTCACGGTGTAACAATATTTCGAAAAGATTTTACCTCTAATATATGGCCTGTGGTACGCTCTACAAGATAAGGTAAACATCATATGTTTTTTTCACTGAAGGTAAAAAACACTTTATTTAAAAAAAATGGCTTGAACTATACCTAGACTACCTATGACGTTAAATCTCGCTACTATTGCAACTGATTTTCCCAAAACTTTGCCAAAACATGCGTTAAGGTAACAAACAGCTTCTAAAGACGGCATGCGTGTGCTAACAATAAATGCTCGTAAAAAAATCGCAAAAATACCTTAAGGTCCCCTCCCCCCTCTACCGTCAGGGATAATAGCGGAGCACTGCGCAGCCCCATACTCATAGAATCCATGCCCGTCATTTTTCATGGTTATGGCCAGCGGAATGTTTCGCAGGCGGCGTCTGTTACATGTGTGTCCGTGTGTCCGAGCGTCGCGCTTCAACTCGGTAAACACTTAAAAAGTTGGATCTTTCGCAGTGTTTAGTGGAGCAGTAAAGTCGTTATTTCCCTGCATTTTTTCGCGGTTTGCTACTCAAGACAGGGATAATAAATAAGGGATACTCAGAAGCCGCTTTAGTGGAAAAAGAAGAGCTTTCAGGGATAAAATCTTCCTTCTAGGACCTTCATACGTTTATATCAATGCGGGAGATGTTTGTTTTTATTACGGATTTCAGAACCAACGCGGAGATTTAAAGAATTTTCAAGCAAGCGGGAGACTTAAAGGTAAAACAAATTACATTTTTCGATGGGAATTTATCTTGATATCAATCTGTGATTGACTTTTTGTTTGTGTTCTCGTTAATTTTGGAGAATTGTTTATAAACGTGTAGCTTAAATTCGGTTGTATTAATTTCTTGAATTTCATCGAAGACACGGCTCGGCGATGCGCTATAAATAGTACGCGTTTTGCTTTTAAACATAAACTAATGGAGATTTCAATAAAATTTTTCGAAAGAAGATTGTGTTGTCTATTTTCATGTGTTTGTTCATTCATTACATAGATTGAAAAGCGATTTTATGTAAACAAAACAAGACTTAGATTTTATACTCGCGTCGCCTTATGCAAATATGTTTGTGTATTTTTGCATTTTTGATTTCCAAATCAGTTTCTCGGGCATTTTTTGACAAGCAACAACTGTATTTTATTCGGAAAATAGTCGTAATAGTTATTCTAGACAGAGAAAAAGTTGTTTTGTGAACTTTTGTACGGTCTAAATGTACTGTGCAGACGGTCGGGTAAAAAGCTTACTGTTTTTGAGAATTGCTAAAATTGAAAAATAGCCCGGTCGTCAATCTTAATTCTTGTACTTCCGACCTTTCACCTAAGTTAAGTTTCATCTTAGTTAAGCTTGTTCAGAGGGTCTTCTGAGGGCAACGCTGTTAGGCCAAGCCTAACTATATATATATATATATATATATATATATATATATATATATATATATACACAATTGTGTATACAATGTGCCCTCCCGGTTGTCACCATAATGGCTTTATGGCAACTCCTGAACTTGGGCACAGGATGTACGGTTTATATATATATATATCCAAGTTGAAGATTCACTGGCGAATCCAATAAAGTGCTCTACAGTGTAGGAGCAGAATAATCCATGAAGGAAAATCACTCAACTTTGCTGAACATAAGTTTAATAAAAACTTGTTTCGTAGGTGTTGCCACCCACTCCTCAGTTAAACTTACAATTGTAAGTTTAACTGAGGAGTGGGTGGCAACCCCTACGAAACAAGTTTGTATTAAACTTATGGTCAGCAAAGTTGAGTGATTTTCCTTCATGGATTATATATATATATATATATATATATATATATATATATATATATATATATATATATATATATATATATATATATATATATATTATGTGATAAGACCAGAACTTGACTCACATCCATCGAAGGTATATCGCTGGAAACCTTCTTTGAATTTTCACCTGTCTTTTCACTCATAGTTCCACTCCAATCTCCCCAGTAAGAAAAACCTGTAGAGAGATAAAAAAAACAATTGGCAAACAAATAGTAAAGGATCGGAGGTTTTGAGTGGATTTAAGAGCAGTTCTCTGTAAGAATCGAGAAAAGTAGGAAATGAAAATTTTTGACCCCCTTCATATTTTGCATGCAGGTAGGTCTTCAGGGGGGATGGTCAAAAATGGCCTTTGTGAGGGTTTTTTTTCTTTTTTGTTGCCATGGTAACAACGGATGTTTGTTGGTGCCACTAAACCCAATTTTGACCTCAGAAACGGCTTTAAATAGTGCAAAATGTAAGAACTCTACAAATCAAGACTTTCACCAGATGTTAAACCTTTATTCTAGTTTACATTTATGCATGTGGCATTTTGTTAAATCAAATGTACATCAACTTAGCGGTCAAACAACTTGATGGTGTTTCAGCCATTTTAGTTGACGGGTAAAACTAGCAACACCATTTCTTGAATTTTTCCAAAAGTACGCCGGTTCTAGAACTCAAACTACGTGGCTAGATTAAATGGATACCCTTTTTACTAAATCTATAAAAATCTCTGCGGGGCGGGTTTATTTTGAAATTTGGTTCGCTGAGGAAAAACCTTTAAAAATCATTTGTTGAAAACTTCGGTGAAATTAACTTTAGAAATCCTTTAAGAAAACTCAATCGGCCTTCAGGCTTAAAAAATAGCATGTACTCTTTCGATGTCTGCTCGCATTTACTGTTGATAGCGGTTATTTTTTGAAAAATCTCAATCAAAATAAAGCTTACTTTACTGTTCTGCAGTTCTCAACTTGCGAAGGACGTGTCTGTCCTTTCTGCACAGCATGCATTTTCTGCACAAAATTCGGATGTCAAAACCATCTCTTGTGGCTGATCATGCTATTTGTTTTTAGTGGAGGTCTATTAACTCATTACAGTGCAAATAACAACAGCTTTTGTAGTACCCGGAAGGTCACCGAAGGAAGCCATCGTCGGAAACTTTGTTCGTCCATGCACAATTCAGCTCTGGATTTACCGTATATTTCTCCGTCGCATGTCAT
This sequence comes from Cladopsammia gracilis, assembly GCA_022457155.1. NCBI lineage: Eukaryota > Metazoa > Cnidaria > Anthozoa > Scleractinia > Dendrophylliidae > Cladopsammia > Cladopsammia gracilis. The sequence continues at coordinate 213,996 of JAJGOT010000619.1, forward strand.
TCGCTCCAAAAGATGATAAAATGGTTTTCTGATTAATAGCGGAGCTCTCGCGGACCGAAGGCCAGCTGCGTAGCCCCGTACCCATAGAACATATGCCCGTCGCAAGGCTGGCTCGCGGGCGCGTATGACGTTGCAAAACATGCGCATACGACGTCACACAACATCCGGGATCTTAGCAATTTTGAAACCAAAGCGAGGCTTTGTTTTCCGCGCGGCTACACGGCCGCATGTCACGTCAGCTGGGAAAACACTTTTGATGTTTTGCTGTGTTTAAGGTTTGCTACTCAAGACAGGGATACTAATTAAGGGATACTCAGAAGCCGCTATAGTGGAAAAAGAAGAGCTTTCAGGGATGAATCTTGCTTCGAATAAAATCATACGTTTTAATCAATGCGGGAGCAATGCGGGGAGATGTTTCTCACTTCGGATTTCAGAACTGAAGAAGCGGAGATGTAAAAAATTTCTTAAAGGTAAAACAAATTACATTTTTTCGATACGAATTTATGTTGATTTCAATCTGTGATTGACTTTTTCTTTGTGTTCGTGTTAGTTTTGGAGAATTGTGTATAAAAAGTGCTCAAATTCAGTCGTTTCATGATTTATTTCATCGAAGACAGCTCGGCCTCGATGCGTTGTAAATGGTTCGCGTTTTGCTTTCAAACATAAACTTATGGAGATTTGAATACAATTTTTCGAAAGTCAGAACAATGTTTTGTCCATTTTTATGTGTTTGTTCATTCATTACATAGGTAGAAAAGCGATTTTATGTAAACAAAACAAGACTTTGATTTTATAGTTCTAACTTCACTCGCGTGGCCTTATGCAAATATGTTTGTGTATTTTTTAGCAATTTTGATTTCCAATTCAGTTTCTCGGGCAATTTTTGATAAGCAACTGGTGTATTTTATTCGAAAAGTAGTCGTACTAGTTATTCTAGACGGAGAAAAGGTTGTTTTGTGAACTTTTGTACGGTCTAAATGTACTGTGCAGACAGTCGCGTAATTCTGTTTTTGAGAATTGCTAAAATTGAAAAATAGCCCGGTCGTCAATCTTAATTTTTGTGCTTCCGACCTTTCACCTCAGTTAAGTTTATCATCGGCTTTCTGTTCAGAGAGCCACGCTGTTAGGCTCAGCCTATCTATATATATTACTAGCACTTTAACGGTCAATCACATTTATCGAGGCATTTTACCACATTTCTTTCGCCGTTCTTTATACGTCTTTCGAAGTCCAGGCCACCAGTTCAGGCAAAGCACTGCTGGTCAGTGGTTATGTCTAAAATACAATGTTCCTTCGTAAAGTGCTTAACGTTGTGTCCTCATGCTATTACATTGTCACTAATTATCCAGGCAGTGAGGCCTGGGTTGAAATTTCGGCCTTTTTCCTCGTTCAGTCACAAATCGCCGTCGGGGCTCTAAAGCACATGCGTCAAGTCCCAGTCAGATCTGCGCGTGCGTAGAGTAGGGCAGCTGAGCACATGGTAAACATTTGCAGAAGTTGTCGTCGTTGAAAGTTAGCTAGCACGGATTCCATAGACCTCTTTCATAATGGCGGCCGATTTATTTTTTTTTATATGTATGCTAATTAGCCTCACTGGCCTCATTTTAGAGTATAAATTCTTTTGAATTTTGCACACGCTAACGAGGCCAATAAGGCTGATTAACATACATATTAAAGAATAAATAAATCGGCCGCCATTATGAAAGAGGTCTATGATTTCTAGGGCACAGAAATCACATACGAACGAACACGCCGTTCGCGGTAGACCCACACTAAAAGACGTTGAGCGTTTTTGGAACGGGTCGGTCCGCAAATCTTAATCTTGATAACAAGCATCTTCAGAAGCGTCATCGTATTTTTAGACGTGATCGTGAACCAAGTAGAATCCCAATACGAACTCTAGAACGTCGGAGCAACAAGAGCAGAAAGGTTAGAGAATTTGTTGACGGCCGTGCTGTCCCCAGCCAACAGCTACCAAATGTGTTGTGTGGAGCTGGCGCTTAAAGGGATGCTTGCATCCGCCTTGGCAGTAAAGGGCACCTTAAAACAACTTTCGGGTCGTGTAGGGGTGCGACGGCTATGCCATACTGATGAGTCTTAACAAAGCTGTTACGGCTGTCCATGGCTGCCACTGACCGGGTGATATGGCTGTGCGCATGCATAAGGCACTGGCCAGACCTCGGGGTTGGTGTTTGAGTGTGTCACTTGCTTTTTTCGTTTTTACAAATGTGTCTGTTCGAGTACACCCAAGTCTTCAAAAATGCATTGTTATATTAAGGTTAGGAAACATAACCTGAAATCCTCTGAGACACTTCGTGAAAGTATATAAAGTTAAAATCTCGAACTAAACGATATTGCTCATTGTTTTCTTGTAACAGAGTTATGTGTCTTTATAAGAGTCAAACCCATGTAGCGAATTATTGTAAATTTAAGCTGAGCACAGATATAGAAAAGACCCCTGGCCCTCACCCAATGTATGTTGACCCCAGCAAAACAATAGCAGCACCATATAGACAAGGTAATGAGTTGGTACAGTAGAACCCCGCTAACTCGAACTCTGAAGGGAAACGAAAATCAGTTCGAGTTAGCGGGGGGTTCGAGTTATCGGGGTCGGTGAAAATTTTATTTATTTTTGTTTATTATTAATAATAGTGACGATATATAGCGTGAACATAGTTTTATTAGCTACTTCTGTGATAAACATCGCTCAATTTGCGTTTGGTAACAAGAAATTCCAAAGATTATGACTTCGAGCTAAGTTTAACTTTAACATTTGGGTACATGCTTTTGCAATATAAACGAAGTTTGTAGTGTATTACTACAGTCCAACTAAATACAAAACAACATTAAAGAAGTAACCATGTCCGTTTGCCTATTTTCACTGCCGAGGCAAAAGACACCGCATCCCGGGTAGTGACTGATAAGATCGTGAAATGGATGTTAAAGTAAAATACGTAATCAGTCCGAAGTTACAATCAGATAACAAGCAGCCTATTTTCTTGACACTGTATTTTGAGAAGTCATAACAACAGAGTTCAAGTTATCGGGGTAAGTTTGGGCCAAGGGAAACGGAAAATAGTTCGAGTTAGCGGGGAATTCGAGTTATCCGAGTAAAAACGAGTCAAAAATAGAGCCAAATCCAAGGGAAATCGAATTTAGTTCGAGTAAGTGGGAAGTTCGAGTTAGCGGGGTTCTACTGTACTGCCTCGAACTATGCACATGAGACCGTAAATTTATATATAATTTGTGTTACAGCCATCTACTCTCTCTGCTAATCTATAATGAAATTATGTAGTTATTGGAATTCAAACACTTTAGCTACTATTGTATCATCTGATTTACCAAAAACTGTTGATGTTTGTGGAGCTGAAGTAAGTTTTAATGTTTTCAGTGACAACAAGGAAGGACTATTGTGTGATTCACTTCAAAGCAAATCAATTCTCGAAAATGCTATAACAAATGATAGTGGACGCACAGGGTTTTTGATGTGGCTTCCCTGCTATTGTATCAGTTGAATTGTATCTATAAACCCACAAAGAAGTCAAAATATATGTATTCCCTCCTGGTTTATAATGAAAATCACATACAACCAATTCAGTATGCTATAAACATAAATGGTACAGCTTCACTTGTTGAGGCAATTAGCAGTATTCAAAAGGAATACAAGTCTGCAGGGCATTACAAAATGCAATTTGTATTATGTGCAACTGTTGACAGAAGTGAAAGGTAAAAAAGTGATGAAAAATCAGAGACAGAACCAAGACTATGAAGCAATGGAACCATCAAAGAAAATAATATTATTAGAAAAGGAACAAGTAAGTGATATGACAAATAAACATGAGCTAAAGATGAAACAATTACAAAAATACAAAACAAGATATGCTAAACAAAAAAGCAGAACAATACAAAACAACGGATACTGCTTTGAAATTAAATTAAACAAGAACTCTGCGAGTACTATGATTGGGCTGTTAAGGATATCTTCACTCCTTTTACTTCAAACTCTTCGAACTCTTCAAGAGAACTAACGTCAGTCAATACATACGTCCCACATGGATCATTCATTCATTCTGATCTCTACTATGTGAATCAAACACTTTGAATACACCATCCCTTGTCTCAAAAATAGGGACTGTATAAATTATTATTGTCAAAATAAATGACTTTTAATTATCACGTAATAACGATTCAAAAGCCTCAAACAAAGGTAAACAACTCTCTTCTATTATACTGTCATTTAAATAATGTACATTTCCATAATAACTTTCACTATACTCTAATAAATTGAAAGTTAACTCTCCCAGTACAAACAACATCAGGAACTTCAGTTAACATAAGGCATTCGATCTTTTTGTGTAAAATTAGAAAGATAAGTATACAACTCATTACCAAAATTCGTAATTTCAACAAGATCTGACGCACATGTTATCATGCGACTAAAATTATACAATATAGCTGTTAAACTCATCGCTACACACTGACTATCCGCATTAGAACCAAAAAAAAAAACACTATTTCCTTGGCTATAAGGAGCACAAATAGTTTTAGACGAATCGGCACCAAATGGACCAGGATTGTTTTGTTTTGTTTGGGACAAATGCATTGATACAAGACTCCAAGCCATACCAAGGGTAAGACACATAAAACCCCTTCCCTCCTTCCTCACGCGCCCTTCGCGTTCTCGCGCACCTCAATTCTCCCCCTTCCCGTTCGAACGCTTGCCACGCAGGCTACTGAGCCGTTAGAAACGAAGCATATAGAACCAAGCGGTAAAGTGGTCCATGACCAAAAAAGGCAGGTTTCAATAATGGTGAAAAGAAATAATAATCTGTCCATTGCGGCTCTACTGAAAGGATGCGTTTATTAAAAAGAAACATAGAATGCACGATCACTGCAACAAACCGTTGAGAATGGCCGGATCTGGTTTCCAGACCAAGATCAGTATTAATACTTGAAGTGAAGCAAAAAAACAGCAAACTGATCCTTACGGCAGAAAAACAGAAGCAGAAGCAGAAGCAAATAAAATAAAATAAAAGTGGAATATAATAGTGCCCAATATTTCGCTTTGGAAAACAAAGCTTCTTCAGGGGCTAGCACTATAAATGATTACAACTGTAAAACCGTTATACAAGTGGTTTTGAAAAAACTAAAGAATAACAAAAACGATGAATATGATAGGTGAAGGGTTTGACGGGTGATAAACTAAACTGAATAGTGATGAGAAAGTTAATGAAGAAAAAACGCCTGCCCGCAAGGCCTGCGTTCTCAGAAAACACACCTGCTAAATATGTTGGTTTTGGTCCTCGAGGCCCTTTTGGCCTCAATTGCTTGATAAATTAGCGATAAATTTAATTTTGCAAACAGTTTTATCCAGTTCAAATCAAACTTTCGCGGGGTTTACATGGTGCGGAGGAAATGCTGCTTCGCAGGCTAGTTACTGAACAAAGACACGTATAATTTCTGATGAAATTTATCCAAGTAAGATTATAACTGACATTGTCATGGTGGTTGAATTAAAATAATTTCGATCGCTTCATTGATTTCTGATCAAAATAGAGGGTGCTGGAATAAGTTTGGAGTTAAGGTGTAAGATTTTAAGGCCCGGTTCAAACGTCGAACTTCACATGTGCCGAACCTAATGCAAATTAGCAAGAACAATAGATTTTTCTCATTTGCATTAGGTTCGGCACATGTGAAGTTCGACGTTTGAACCGGGCCTTAGTCGCTATAAGCTTGATGTGGGTTTAATTTCCCACTACCGTGATTCATGTTAGTAAAACCCTCTTATCAGGTTTTCTAAGTAGTAAAGGAATAGGACAAATAATATACAGACACACAAATATTGATAGATTTATGCACATGTCATCGGCTTGCCCCTGGGGTAGGACCCCGGGCCAACCAGGGGAATATATCGGGGAATACAAGGGGATAACACTGCTTCTCTTCCCCTGGGCAGGGGGAATTCGCTACATTGTTTTGAGTTCGAAGGAAAGGGGTGGGAGAATTCGAAATTTTATAAAATCACGCGTGGCGAAATGGGGAATTTATTGTTATGCTTGTCAATAGTTCTCGTGATTTATTCATGTATATGTGCAAAATACATGTCTTTAGGGACGTTTTTGCATTCCGTTACTGCGTACAGGACGACTTCGGACTCATTGACTCATTGGGTTTTGTCTGCTTCAGGCGTTTACTCTGGTGCAGCTTGCGACTAAACTGTGTAATAACTGCAAAGCGAGCAGGCAACGAGCTGTGATTGGCTAACTCTCTGTTCATTCAATTGGCGGCGAGTACACAGCGACCCCGCTTTGGTTGGGGAATTAGGCCGCAATTTAATAATTCCAAATGAAAATAACTTTACATTCACCGGTCAATTACCTGAGTAAGTTAAAATGTAAGTTAGATACCAGTCACTGGTTGCTATGAAGATGTTTTCACTCTGGCAAACATGAGATGCTTTGATATTAAACAACTACTGAACAAAAGCTGGGGGGTTAAAGCGACGGTCAAATAACAATTTGATTAAACAAATGAAATGAGTGTTCCATAGTCCAACAGCAATTTGAAATCAAGTGATTTCGTTCTCATGACAAATCGCAGAAACAGCGAGAAAACGTGCACTTGCACTTTGCTTGATTGATAAAGTCTGGTTATCACATGTAAAAGTACTGTTCCTGTTCCTGTTTTTGTTGCCGAAAAAGAAATATGGGTAGTTTCTTGGTGTTGCGGATGGTGTGATCACCAAATGACGTAAAATAAAAGATTCAAGAGACACTGAACAATATCCACACCACAACACAAAAGCTAACCAACAATGGCTTCCGCAACACCAAGAAACACCCGAAATATGACATCGCTGGTAAATTAATAACTACATAAATACAATGAATAACTATAATACTACAATAGTTGGCCTTGAGACTATTTGTAAAGCATCATGAGCAGCAATGCTCTAAGAATGGACTTTTGTAAGTCTTCTGATGCTCACCGTGATAAAATACTTCATCTTCCATTGTATTGATTTTTTGTAATGAAGATATTTATATTGCTTCTCCAAGCCGAACCTAAAATGAATGCTTAAAATTTCATCTCCAAACTATCATTGAAAAGTCCCCTCAATTCAATCAAATGATTATCCCTCTCTATCACCTCCATGCCGCTTATATGAGGTGGATGTCAGAGGGATTTTTCGTTGAGAAACACTTGACCCAGAGGACTTTGTCTTGTTAGATTCCCCCACCACTGGGGAAAATTCTCAACTTTGCTCGAACCATTTTACAATCCCCCTGGTTGGCCCGGGGTCCAACCCCAGGGGCAAGCCGATGACATATGCATTACGCATTAACGGTTTATTGATACTAGAAATGTACAACATATTTTGAAATAATTTTACAAAATCAGTTCACAGTGACTCAAAGTTTTACAGTTTATCACTTCGATTTTCGACAACTTCATGTTGTCTGTGAAGTTTTGGCCGCTTGGGAATCTTGAGAACCCAACAAGAGTTGAAAGACACAGAGGGATTTGATTGGCTCGAATCGACAGAACTTACCATCGATAAGCGAAAATTCTTACTCAATCGATTGTTTGTCAAACAAGCTCTTCCCGATGAAAAAGACTAAACCAACTCTACCTTTTCCTTTCCAACTTAGCATTTAAATTGCCTGTATAATTATGTAATTGTTTGCTATCAATAAATATAGTTTGACCTTTAACAAAGTGTGGGTTTATTGTTTTAGCGCGCATGTAATTGGTTGCTTTGTTTATTTTTCCGAGGTGCTAATTTTCCATGCAAATTTAGTTCAGTCTATGTTCGTATAATTAAACGTTTGAACTTTGAAGTTATATTATCAAAACTTAAAGCACACACAAATATAAAATAGATTTACGCAATAACGGTTTATTGATACTAGAAATGTACATCATATTTTGAAATAATTTTACAAAATCAGTTCACAGTGACTCAAAGTTTTACAGTTGATCACTTCGATTTTCGACAACTCCGTGTTGTCTGTGAAGTTTTGGTCGCTTGGGAATCTTAACTTTCAATGTTGACAGTTTTCGCTTTTTCGGTTTCACTTGGCGTTTGGTTATTGACTCCAAGACATTTAGTCCTCGCTTTTGACTGGTTCCATTTTCAGGGTCATCTTTCTTTGGCTTTTGGTAGTAATCCTTTTGTGATTCCACGCTCTTTCGTAACCACAACGCTTTGAGTTTCTTTACTAGGTTTTCGATCTGTGACCATAACAAAGCTAGGTGCGCTTTTCCTGTCTTGTTTACAAACAGCTGCAACTTCAACTGAGCAATACGATCTTAAAGGGTTATCCATATCGCTACAATCAGCATCCAGTCGCGTCCACCATAGGGATTTTCATAAAAAAACAAGGAGTGATGGAATAAATTGGCACTCAATGAGTGAGCGTGTTTTCTTACTTCCTTCAAACAATCAGCAAGAAACTCGAAATTTAACTCTGGTTCGTCTAACAGTTGAGTGAGACTTTGAAAATCACATGTCAGTTCATTCCAAGCTTTCTCTACACAATTTCCTAAGCATAGCATTCCAATACAATTCACATCTTTGCGCTTGAGTTTTTGCATTTCGTCTATCGTCAGAAGAGGTTTAGAGCTCGATTCGAGTTGAAAGAACGGAAACATCTTGGAAAAAATACGATTTGCTCAAGTTGACTCACAAATGAAAATGCATTAAAATCTGCGCGTTTTATTCAAACAGACAATACAAATCTTAAGATCCAATCAGGGTGTGAATAGAGCAGGCAAGTTTAGACAAACCTATTGTTTCTATTGTTTCAGAATAACACAAAAGGAATAGGTAGTTGAGGTCATGAAAAGGCATTCCGTTTATTAGTATGCAGGAAGACATATTGTGACGTCATTGACTAGGCACTTACTAGGCACCTAATCCAAAATCCAAGGGAAATACACCTTATTCCAAAATGGCGGCTAATTTATTATTCTTTTATATGCATGTTAATTAGCCCTCTTGGCCTCACTTTCGCTTAAAAATTCTTTTGTATTTTGCACATGCTGACGAGGCCAAGAGGGCTAATTTACATGGATATAAAAGAATAATAAAATGGCCGCCATTTTGGAATAAGGTGTATACATCGCGCGGTTAAGTTCAGCCTTCTACTACTACTTCCGATCCATTTTTTTTTATATAAAAAAGGGTAAATAGAAAGCGTGTAAATGACCGCGTTTCCAAACAAGGCATCATCCGTAGTTTTCATTACTCATGCACGTAGCGGCATGAGGAAAGGTTTCGGCTCCGTTTTTCTTGTTATTATTTTTATTATTACTAATGCGCGAAGCGGCATGAGGTAAGGTTTCGGCTCCGTTTTTATTATTATTATTATTTTTATTATTTTTATTTTTTGTGTCACGATTTTGCATGCAAATTTATGCACGCATATTTTAAATAGTGCACTTCCGGTTCATGTCTTCGCCATTTACACTTCCTGTTTATTGACTTCCGGCTACTGTCACTTCCGGTAAAAGAGCGTTACTTACGTGTCACGACAGCATCTCTTACAACCCTACATACATTACTATGCTCACGTTTGGTATATATAAGACTTAGAAGAATCACTGGCTTCATTGTGGTACAGCCTTCATTTCCAAAACATTCAATACCGTCGTTTTCATCTAAGCGTTGACACGTGACAGAAAAACATGTTCTAATTGAGCGCAAACTTGACATGCTTGGTAACCAAACATTTGAAGTTTGAAGTTTTACCAAAATGGCAGAAAGAATGGATATCGAGGACTTTTTCGAGGAAATTGATCCAGACCTGTTAAAGTATGCTTCCGCTTTTCGTAAACGTGGGTTCTCATCAAGTGTAACGATGAAGTATTGGCGCGAACAGGATTTCCAAACCTTAGATGTGGAAGTTCCAGAAGGACATCGTCGGCTTTTCCTAAATATGGTAACTAAAATACGTACTCCTGAACTGGTCTGGAGAAAATCGATCTTCTTTCATACCGTTAACAGGAAAGGTGGATGGAAACTTGAGAAAAAGTAGTGTTAATTCAAGAAGAGATATTTCAGTGGCATTTCACAAAAGCACATTCGACGAAAGCGAGCCACGCAAGCCTTTGTCCTCCAGAACTCAGAGCACAAAGCCTCACAAACTTTATTTGTTGTCGCCTGTTGAACGGTTTATCAAGAGTAAAGAGGATGAACTGAAAGCCAAAACTGAAGAAATTGAACAAAAGAAAGGAGAGGTAGAAACCATGCTTGCTCGAATAGAGGAAGCTGCCTCGCTAACTGGCCGCACTGGCCAAAGGTGTTCAAACTGTCATCAAAAGAATCACACAGTTAGATCATGTGTTGAAAAAAAATGTGAATCTTCATTGACCTGTCCAAACACCCCGATGAGAAACTGGCTTTCCAGGAGAACAAACGCGTCATTGCGACTTTGGAAACGTCCGTTAAGAAGGTTTCCCAAGAGTTAACTGGGTTTTCTCGTGTCACTAATTCTGTAAACAAAAACTTCAAGGATATACTGATGGAAGAATTCCCCGATGAGTACATGGAAAATGGCGTACGCAATTGGCTGAAAATCCAGCAAGATGTGGCTTTCATTAAAAAGAACTTCAAGTCAGGTTCATTGCCTTCCCGTGAAATGGTCAAGTCGATCGTTAAAAAGAAATATCAAGATCCGCTTCGGTTGATTGAGCAAAGGTCAAACGCGCGAAAACGACACCACATGTCCTCCAATGGAATCCAAACTCGCATCTTACGGAATCGAGTTTCCTCATAAGAGGAGCAGAGGAGCTTCGGCAAGCTTCCTTACTCCTAATTCAGAGGAGGAAGAAGAAGAGCAAGTTCAAATGGCCACGAAATTGTCCTTAGTCGACGACCCTCGCTGCCAGAAGGTATATGCGAGTGGAACTACAAGTCAGACAAACAGCAGTGGGAGGCTGCAAGTATTTTTTTATCTCTCAGTCAAAAGAAATCAGAAGACTGAATAGCAGCAAACATTTTAAATATATTAACTGGGTTTTTGGAAGTAAATGTTGAGTATTTCACTGGTTATTTTCCAGTATGAACGTAATGCGGTGCAACATTTTTTCAAACGCAATAGACTCAGTAGACTACCAGGCGCCACTTGTTTACTTTAATTTAGGAGAGAAACTTTAAATTTAATGTTGAGTTTTATCTATGTTAAACTAACTTGCCTTGAAACAAAAAACAGTTTAGCAAAAAAAAAGTCTTCAGTGAAGTTCCAGCCTCGGGTCAGTGAAGTTTTTCTTCAGAACATTTTGTCGTTTAGTTTACACGGTATGTTTCATGTTCATTCCCTCAGTGATTACCTTTATTTGGTTCAGTTCTATCATTTGGTTACTTCAGTAACGCTTTTGAGTTCTGATATGTTATTATATAAAGTACAAGCTAATCTATGTAACAAATTTGTTTATTTTGTCACTTGAATACATATCACATCAAATATCCAGCGTGACGGTAATAGCCGTACATGTCAGCAGCTTCTAGATCACCGACTGCACACCATACAGCATATTCCAAATTTTCAAACACAATTTCTTGATATTGGTGTTTCATGAGGTATTTCAGCTTTGAAAAAACCTCCTCGTCAGGGTTGAGGTCAGGAGAATAAGCTGGCAAGTACAAGAGTTCCATTCCCACATCATTTAAAAAACTTCGAAGAGCTATTTCGGCATCACCGTGATGGGCAGCGAAATTGTCAACCACTAAAATGTCTCCAATCTCCAATACTGGCCTTAAGGTATTTGGATCAACTGTTTGTGACGCTTCAGAGAAAAATCTCAAAAATTCAATAGAGTTCGACGCACCTTGAACAATATTTGCGTACTTCAATCCATCAATACCGGCTAGAAAGTTGAGATTAATATTCGCGGTTGGTAAATTGCGTCGCACATCAAAACACTGCTCGCCCACAGGATAGTATCCATAGACTCGGTGTCCACTATCCGGCAGTTGAAATCCGGTTTCATCAAAAAATTTAACGTAAGAGGGATCTTTATCGCACAAGTAATCTAAGAACAGCTGTGTGTAAACAAGATTTTCATGCGTAAACCTTTCACCGGCGCACTTTCCTAACCGCTTACACGAATAGTCTTTACCGCTTGGCAGGTTTTTGCCAACATGTTTTGATAGCGTGGAAAGTGACAGTTCGCCGCAATCACCAAAGTTACTCAGTTCTGATTTTATTTCTTTTAGAGAGGTGAATCCCTTACTTTGGACAATTGTCACCAATAACATGGAATCGCCAAACGACAATTTGCTTTGTGTTCTGATGTGCTTTCTTGAAAGCGGGTCGATTTTGCCAGTCTCGCGATATTGTTTGGTGTACTTGTGCACAGTTGAACGGCTTATACGATACCTTTCGCATATCTCACGTATTGGTCGCGTAGCCGCCATCTGAATCACCTCATTTCTCACATCCTTGGACAGAGGAATACCTGGTTTGAAGTTTCGGCCGTATTTGTTTATCGAAAACATATCAAAAAATTTGAAGACTTTCCAACTTTGGAGCAAAAGTTTGCTTAACGGCTGTAGAACTTCAAATGTTTGGTTACCAAGCATGTCACGTTTGCGCCCAATTAGAACATGTTTTTCCGTCACGTGTCTACGCTTAGATGCAAACGACGGTAGTAAACAACGTGGTTTGCAGGAACGATGACTAACGATGACTATGACTATTGTTATTGACTGAATGAAAGGAGTAACTTATCTCCATGTCGGACATCTTCTTATCATGTTTAAAATATATCATAAGATTTTCTTACGCATGCGCATGAGTGAAGGCTGCTTGGAGCCTCTTGTTATTATTTTTATTTTTTGTGTCATGATTTTGCATGCAAATTTATGCACGCATATTTTAAATTGTGCACTTCCGGTTCATGTCTTCGCCATTTACACTTCCTGTTTAGTGACTTCCGGCTACTGTCACTTCCGGTAAAAGAGCGTTACTTACGTGTCACGACAGCATCTCCTACAACCCTACATACATTACTATGTTCACGTTTGGTATATATAAGACTTAGAAGAATCACTGGCTTCATTGTGGTACAGCGTTCATTTCCAAAACATTCAATAGTAAACAACGTGGTTTGCAGGAACGATGACTGAATGAAAGGAGTAACTTATCCCCAGGTCGGACATCTTCTTATCATGTTTAAAATATATCATAAAATTTTCTTACGCATGCGCATGAGTAAAGACTGCTTGGAGCCTCTTGTTTATTAAAAAACGTGGCCTTGGATATAATGCATTTTTGTATTGAAACTTAGCTAAATTGCCTTTAGTTTAGAGTAGACCATTTAAGCTTTTCGACGTCGTGATACCGTGTTCAGTAATCGTTTAAACTGAGGTTAAGCTGTACTTTGGCAAACGGAGGATCGATGCCGCATGCGAGTTCACTCAAAAGAAATGGTGGCCTTTTATCACAAAGTTCAATGAATTAATTAAGGTGACATCACTAGAAAAGTGTGTTTTATTTATCCGCTTTTTAAAAATAAAATAAAACAAAGTCTACTGGGTTTTTCCCAAGTAAATAATCCAAGTATAGATGAAAACTAACTACGCAAGAATTAAGCTTAAACCTAAAACACGCGGCCTATCGAAAAAATAAAATTTAATCACTTTTCCAGAAATTTTACTTACTCTTTGGCTCCAAATAACCTCTAACCTGTCAGTGTAGAGTTTCTTGGTAGCTGACCTCAACAGAACTGATATTCATTTTCCATGGAATGATGATGCACCTGACAAAGTCCTTCCAAACGTAAGCTTATAGAAAACAATCCCATGCATACATGCGAACCGTTTTTAGCGTTTTTAACTCTTTGCCGTGTTAAAATCCCTAAAAAGTGATTTTCCCATGAGAGAATCCTTCTATCCTTCAGCAACAAAAACTTAACAACTTTGAATTCTACAGTATGCAACTATTTCATGTTTAACTGCAAAAACCGTGGACAAAGATCCTGCTAGTTTTTCGTTGAATCTCACAGGAGGAGACCTAATCAGCTAAAATGAATCAATATACTAACGAGAAGTCCAAGGACTACTGCAAAGCTGATACAACGAGTAAATATATTTCAAACAATATTTCGGCTGGCCAGACCAGCCTTCTTCAGGTTATAAGATGTTGCTAAATTATAAAATAAAAATACAACATTATATAAAGGAGAATGTCGCAAGACATATTTAGAAAAAGAGGAGGGGCGGAAATGACCTACAAGATAATAAAAACTAAAGATAAGGCTAGTATACGTAAACTACAATTCATCACGTCTGTTCAACCCACGTGGTTCTAGTGTTTTCGCTCTATCTATTAAATACGACTCTCTGGCTTTTCGAATAGAATCCCGTGAATTGTGAATTATTTCTGGTGGAATAAGTTGCATGACAGTGTTGGAATGGTTAGAATGGGAAGGAAAATGTTCAGAGACAGTAGTAGGTTTGGATCTAATGTTAGGTTTGTCAACGGAACGTCGATGTTCGTTAAACGATCTGTCTTTTTAAGGTTACCGTGTACCTTCAGATCGAAAATTTATTGATTTTTTTTTGGCTTCAAAATAAAGTTTACAGAATAAACTTTCATCCAAAAAAAATTACCTAAAAATAGTGAAAATTGACGGCGAAATGACGGTATAACTTTTGTGGGCGGAGTTTGTTTATATAGAGATATGTTTTTCTAAGCGCTGTTTTCTCGAAGTGAATTTTTTGCTTTCAGGGGATACTTTAAAGAGCTACAACTCAAAGGGAATTTGTTCGATTTTCCTCAAATTTGGACAAAAGCTAGGCTAACATATAATCAACAAAAACATATCGGCGAATATCCGAAAACTTTTTCGTCAAGAGCAATTTCCGTGCGATCACTCCAATTTTTTTCTCCCTTTTTCGAAAATATTCTGTAACTTTTCACTGCAATTGAATATGGGAAATCGCCGACACGTTTTTTTAGCACTTCGTGTCCGAAAACCCGAGAACAAATCAAATTAGCAAAATACAATAATCGCTTTGAGTTATAGCGTTTTAAAGCTGATTTAGACGTCATAAAAAATTCGACAATTCATTTTATTACCAAATGGTTTCCATAGTTAGATAGCCAGCTCTATAAGCTTTAATTTGATATCTGGGTTTAGGTATATTAAGTGTAATCTTAAGAGCAGATCCGTGCAAGAATCCAACAAAATCGCAAATCTTCGGCAAAGCTGAAAAAAATCAAATTCGCTCCTCTTTTGCATATAGATAGTCTATAGTAATTACATGAATGCCATGTAGTTTTTTCCTTGAAATATCTATTTGTTTCCGAGAAAAACGAAGAAAGTCGTTATCATCTCAGGGCACAATTTGGCAATCCAAACATATGCAAACAGGGTTGAAATAAGTCATGATTCACTCGACTCGCGTATCAAAACTACTGCGCTAGAAAAAGCTGTCATAGTTCCAATTTGTTGTACAACTTGTCATAGTCTAAACACCATCATTTAATAAAAATTGGATTAATCTAAGCATGCAAGGGAAGCCAAAAGCTTATGGCTCTCCCGTGCTCCGTAAAACGGTGGGCGATAAACAACAATGATTTTGAGCATGTGCCTTTATTCAGAATTTCGTAATATTAAGAATGACAATACTGGTCAATACTAGAATTGACGATCTTTCAAAATATGTAAAGTTTAGTCTGGGGAAATAAATTTGGGATTTTTAAGAATTTGTTAAAAATCGTGAACGAAAGACATAAAATCACGCCATCTTGTGCATGCGTGACCAACAACAAAAACACTTAAAACGTTTTTCCTTGAAAAAAACTTGGCAATTAAACTCTGACGCCAAAAAACAATGGAAATATACAAACCTTAACTTGGATATGACATTCTTGAATGTCCAAAATGTTTCGTTTTGCCGTCTGTTCAATTTCATTCGTGAAGTTTATCATGAACAGTGAAGATCAGTGAAGCCCGTAGCCACGATCAAAAACGTTTTACTTTTCGCTGAATTCTTCGTAGCTCACTTTGCACTTTCGTACTCTTTATACTGTTCCTACAATTTCTTTTGGTGGAAACTGTAAAAGGGCTCACAATAAAGCGAACTAGTTCAAGCATGTGTTCCCAGTTTTCCACCTTACATAACCGTGAACCATTTTGAGACCATATTCTCACCGGGGATTCCTTCAAACAATGGCGAAGTTCAACATATTACGTAACTTTAAACCCCTAGAATAGTAGCGTGAGAATGGGTTGCGCAACCTCCGGCACGTTGTTGGCTATATAATCTTATTCTGGTGCGATCAGTCCTTCATAACCTCAAAAGTCATTTCATGGCGCTCGGGTAGGATTAGTTAAGTACGTTCAAGCCCTCAGTCCTGTATCATCGCTGCGCCGCGGTTTTTGTTTTGTTTTCACCAGGGCACATGTCCCAGTCATTCCCGGTAAGTGTGCCGTTCTCTTTTCTCTATGTTAGGTCGGGAATTGTACTTTCCCTTGTGGTCCGCAAGCCTTTAAGTTTGTTACTAGCTTGGAGTTTTTCGCTCGCATTCCTATGGCTTCTTACTTTTGGCCTTGTTTCGTACAATTTTTTCATTAGCTCATATGTTCACGCTGTGTAATGGAATTTTTTCACTGAGCGAATGTGTTTGTGCTGTTATGGAATTTTTACTAGCAATAACAATATAAAAATGCACGTGCAGAGCTCATTATTCGTATTGTTTTGTGTAGCTCTCGCTAGCATATTATAACATTATGGCCGTGTTTTCACGAGCGATTTTTCAAGTCGCTGAGCGAGTGACAGTCGGAAATCTCGTGAAAACAGTTGCTTGTCCAACTCGCTTAAAGTTAAGCGAGTTGGCGAACTACAATAGAATTCTCATTAAATTTAAGCCACCAAACCAGGTCGCTTAAGCTTGTCGGCAATTAAACAACAAAGAAGGGCATTGTATTGTCGTTCTTTTCACGGTGTTCTAATTTTCTATTGTTTTAACAAAAGAAAATATATCGCGCATGGTATAAGAAAAATGAATAAAGTTCTGTCCGTGAAAACGCATAAATTTTTTAAGCTGCTTAACGCGGTCAGTAAACAAATTACCTACAGGAATGTTAAGCGAGAAAAACCGCCTCGTGAAAACACAGCCAATATGTTTACGCTGTTTAACGGAATTTTCACTAGCGAATACGTTCGCGCTGTTATATGGTACTTTTCATCATAAAATTTTTTCGAGCGAATATGTTTGCGCTGTTAAATGGAATTTTCACGAGCGAATCTGTTTACGCTGTTATACGCAACTTCCACGAGCGAGTATGTTTATGCTGTTATATGGAACTTTCACGTGCGAATGTTTGCGCTGTTAGATGGAATTATCACGAGCGAATATGTTTACAATGTTTAATGGAACTTTCACGAGCGAATATGTTTACGCTGTTATACCGAACCTCCCCGAGCGAATATGCTTGCGCTGTTATACGTTGTATGTATGTATGGAACTTTCACGAGCGAATATGTTTGCGTTGGTAGATGGAATTTTCACGGGCCGGCGAATCCGTTTACGCTGTTTAATGGAATTTTTCACAAGCGAATATGTTTGCGCTGTTAGATGGTCTTTCATGAGCTAATATGTTTACGAAGTTTAACGGAATTTGCACTAGCGAATACGCTCGTGCTGTTATATGGTACTTTTCATGAGCGAATGTGTTCGCACTGTTTAACGAAAATTTTACAAGCGTATATGTTTCCGCTGTCGTATGGAGTTTTCACTAGCGTATGTGTTTCTCTTGTTTCTGACGCTGTTATATAGACTTTTTTCGCTGGCAACATTGTTTGCGCTGGTAAATGGACCTCTTCTCACAAGCAAATGTGTTTACGCGGTTATATCAAGTTTTCCCTTGGCGAATATGTTCTGCACCGTTTTACGGACTTTTTCACTAGAAAAATGTATTTGCGCTGGTCAAGCGAATTTCCACGAACGTGTATGCTTTCCTTGCTAATTGGATTGTCCACGAGCGAATATGTCTGCGCTGTTTAACGGATTTTTTCATTAGCAAATTGGTCTCGCGGGTCTATGGAGCTCTCGCGAACTAGTGTGTTTGCGCTAGTCATGGAATTTGTCGCTAGCACATATGTTTGCGCTGTGGAATGGACCCTTTCACTACATAATTTGGCAAGGTATTTTTTTATTTGCGCGGCCTTTCGCAATTTTCTTCACGGCTGCTTTGTTTTAGCTGTTAATTGGAGTTTCCACAAGAGCATGTGTTTTGCGCTGCTATATGTAATTTCCCGCCAGCAACGCGTTTGCCTGGGGAGCTCTTCCTGGCCTACCTTAGTGGACTTCAATTCTAGTCTGTTTTCTAACGCTGTGTTATCTTTTAATGTCCGTCTATAGTTTGTATTCTGTCTGTTTCCGTGGGTGACCTTTTTTGCGAAGCTCGGATTGTCGAAGGGATTGTCTAATATCCTTCATTGCTCTGTCCCTGGACGGGGTATTTCGGGGTTGCTTCGCTTTGGGGTTTTACCCATCTCTTAGCGGTGTTTCTTTTTATGTTTTTTCCTCAATGCTCGGAATTAGGCTGTGTGCCTACGTTTTGTCTGCTTGCTGGTATTATGTAGGGTTACCCCAAAGCGCGGCGGCCCCGGTGCCCCATTACATCAAGTTTCCATGTTATTGGTTACGGTCTTGGCTAACACGGTACTTTTTGAAAACCAAAACCTTTTTGTTGTTTCTTATTATAGGGCTCCCTTCCATTAATTCAGTGCTACCACAAGGATAGACCTTCTCAAAGTCCGTTTTGCCGGTTTTAGTTTGCGGCAAGTCTGCCTACAAGGAGGGAGGATTTTCTGAGTTATGGGAGGAAGACACATTATCTTCTGCTTCATGCTTACCCTAGTTCTGAGTTTTGGGAGGAAAGTCTACATTTAGGTGTTTCCACTCTGGTTTTTCCTAGCACACTCTGCTTCTGGTGAGTTGCCAGGGAGCTTTAGCCGAAGGGCTGGCCTATCCCATATCTTAATATTACATCCTGAGGCATTGTTAGTTGGTAGCCCCGCTGAGAATATATCACTATTCTCACCGGGGATTCCTTCAAACAATGGCGAAGTTCAACATATTACGTAACTTTAAACCCCTAGAATAGTAGCGTGAGAATGGGTTGCGCAACCTCCGGCACGTTGTTGGCTATATAATCTTATTCAGGTGCGATCAGTCCTTCATAACCTCAAAAGTCCTTTCATGGCGCTCGGGGAGGATTAGTTAAGTACGCCCCTCCCTCCTCCCCGCAGCAATGATAGCGCACGCTCCAGGGAGCTACCTACTCACTACCGCCTCGGGCTGGCCTATCCCATATCTTAATATTACATCCTGAGGCATTGTTAGTTGGTAGCCCCGGTGAGAATATATCACTATGCAAATTACGTCTGAAATTTGCATTTCAGGCTGAGCAAGCGTTCGTGACAGTCACGGTCGGTACACAGGGTGGATATTAAGGTATTATCCATATTTTTTTCTTTAAGTTTGACGAGTGTTGTTCGGAAGTCTTCAATTTATACAGTTCAAAGCAGGAAAGAGATCTCGTGGATTTTAAAATACGGTATCGACAGAAAACCAATATTTATTACATGGGCGGGGTTGGGTTGGGGTGGATCTTGTCGGCCTGGATTTCAACTAAAGCATTTCGACAATGCTTTAGTTGTGAGAGAAACGTTCCTCCTTCATTGTCCCACTTTTAATAAGAAATATTTCGGTTAATCTTCTCTTTAGCCGATACATACATGACTCGCGCTTTCCGCTCATTCCTTGCTCTGGTATTACCTTTTTCTGTTTATTAAGGGGGAGGACGGGCCAATAAGAAATCAATTCCTGCGAAAAATTGCAGACGAAAAAAAAAAAATAAACACAATAAAATGAAGTGAAAAACATATTGAAAACTAGCGGAAAAAAATCAGTGCAAGGAACGTTTCATGCACAGCATTAAGAAATATAATTGATTAACTAATCAACTAATTAATTAATGCCAATATAATGAAATAATAAACTGATGTGATATTTTTTTGGTGTATGTAGGAGAGCTATAAGGCATTTAACCCCAAAACACCCTTATGGACTACTGGTCCTAGAAAGAAGATTAGGAAACCATGCAACAAAGAATCTTCCGCGTTCTGAATTCTTTTACAACAATAACAAACAACAACAGTTTCATTTGAAACCTTCCAATTACAACAGTACCTCCCATCTATCATACATACATAATTTCATTCCACTTTAAGCGAGTGCTACGTCGCTTGTACAATATACGATAGTCCAATACACCCTCTGGTGTCGTATTCAGGGCCCATGCTTCCCATTGGGAGAGATGGGGCAGAAAACGTTTGGGAAAGTTCTGCTTTCTCTTGTTTAGGTACTGCAGTCGCAGAGTGTTCAGAGCCTTGAAGCATACTTTAAGCGTTTCCAAAAAAAAAATACATGAATCATATGGCGAAATAGACTACGAGCAGTCTCTCTTTCCCAGCTTAGTCCGTCGAGCGAGAAACGAAAAAAACATTAGCGAACGGATAATGGCCGCGCGAAACTGGGGGCGAGGCAGGCGCGCCCCTAGTTCGCGCGGCTGTTGTTTTTGTGTTTCTCGCTCGACGGACTAAGCTGGGAAAGAGAGACTGCTCGTAGTCTAATGGCGAAAAGACCCAATGAATACCTTATCCACCCATGTACCAACCGTGACTGTCACGAACGCTTACGCTCAGCCTGATATGCAAATTTCAGACGTAATTTGCATATAGTCTCAAAACGGTTCACGGGTTATGCAAGAATGGAAAACTGGGAGCTTGAACTAGTTCGCTTTATTGTCAGCCCTTTTACAGTTTCCGCCAGAAATATGATAAAAAAAAATTGTATCAACAGTATAAAGAGAACGAAAGTGCAAAGTTAGAGCTATGAAAATTGGAGCTATGACAGCTTTTTCTAGCACAGTAGTTTTGATACGCGAGTCGAGTGAATCATGATTTATTTTAAGCCTGTTTGGTGTCGCCAAATCGAGCCCCGGGCTGAAAACTAATGTTTTCGTTTTCCCAGAAACAAATACGTTTTTCAAGAAAAAAAACTACACAGCAATTACTGCCGTGTAATGTTTGATTTTTGCACGGATTTGCTCTTAAGACGCTAGAGCTGTTATACTGGAGACACCCCCGAAGGTACACGGTAAACTTAAAGACGTCGCTTAGTTTCACCAATGTATTGTAAATGGCAGCGGCTACATCGTGTAGATTAAGTTTTTAGTTTTACAGGTTATATGTGAAGTGATGGAACGGGTTTCGCAGGTAGAATAAAAAATATAGTCTTTAAGACCGTTGGTGATGTAAGGACAAGTGGCACAATCTTGTCCACAACGGAAAAAGCCCAGTGGTAAATTAGTATTGTTAGAGGTGGTGTGTGGTAATTGCGCTCTAACTAAAAGGTCGCGCAGGTTAGCACTACGTCTGTAAGCAACGAAAGGTGGGTGTTTAAAGACGTCCCGGCAGCGATTGGAGGAGAGTAATATGTTGAAATGTTTGCGTAAGATATTGGAGATGCGAGGAATCGCTGGGTTATATGTAACAACGAAAGGTAAATGGTCAGTGGAATCATCAGGTTTAGTTAGCAAGGCGTCATTGCGAGAAATATTAGCAGCGCGCAGAAACTGTCGGATAAGGAAAGTTTTATGATAACCTCGTGCGAGGAGATATGATTTTAATTGATCAGTGGGAAGTTTAAATTTAGCGTCAGTGGAACAAATGCGGCGGAGGCGAAGAGCTATTAAAACTGAAAGGAATAGCTTTCTTAGTGTGTTTAGGATGGCATGATGTACTGAGAAGGTGTTGGTGTTTATCTGTAGGCTTAGTATATAAATCAGCTTCTATTATGCCGTTGTGTAGAGATGCCATAACATCGAGAAATGGAACGTATACTTGCCTTATCTTAAGTTTTTAATATATATATATATATATATATATATATATATATATATATATATATATATATATATATATATATATATATAGCCTGAGCCTAACAGCGTCGCTCTTTGAACACAAAGCCGATGATAAACTTAATTGAGGTGACAGGTCGGAAGCACAAGAATAAAATGGACGACCGGGCTATCTTTTAATTTTAGCAATTCTCAAAAACAGACTTACGCGACCGTTTGTACAGTACATTTAGACCGTACAAAAGTTCACAAAAACAACTTTTTCTCCGACTAGAATAATTAGTATGACTAATTTCCAAATAAAATACAGCTGCTGCTTATAAAAATTGTCCGAGAAACTGATTTGGAAATCAAAATTGCAAAAAATACACAAACATATTTGCATAAGACCCCGCGAGTGAAGTTTACAACTAGAAAATCCAAGTCTTGTTTTGTTTTCTTTACATAAAAATGTAATGAATGAGCAAACACATAAAAATGGACAACACAATCTTCTTTCGAAAAATTTTATTAAATCTCCATAAGTTTATGTTTAAAAGCAAAACGCGAACCATTAAGAGCTCATCGAGGCCGAGATGTCTCCGATGAAAGAAATCAAAACAACTGAATTTAATTGAGCGCGTTATAAACAATTCTCCCGAAAACTAGCGAGAACACAAAAAAGTCAATCACAGATTGATATCAACATAAATTCCCATCGAAAAATGTATTTTGTTTTACCTTTAAGTCCCTCCACTGCTTGGAAATTGTTTAAATCTCCGCTTCTTCAGTTCTGAAACCCGAAGTGACAAACATCTTCCCGCATTGCTCCCATCCTCGAAGCAAGATTTTATCTCTGAAGGCTCTTCTATTTCCACTATAGCGGCTTCTGAATATCCCTTAATTAGTATCCCTGTCTTGAGAAGCAAACCGCGAAAAAATTCAGGAGAATAACGACTTTAATTTAAACGGTTTTCTCCGCTAAACACAGCATCCTAGGTGACGAGTAATTGCAATGTTGTTGAGTGGCGTCATACGCGCATGTTTTGCGACGGTCTACGCGCCCGCGAGTTAACCCTAAGCGACGGCGTCGGCGGCGGCGGCGGGCACACAACGCGCCCGCGAAACATTCCGCTAGCCCTGACCATGAAAAATGACGAGCATGGGTTCTATGGTTCTCTGGTTCTCTGAGTATGGCGCTCCGCGCGGGCACTCGGCCCGCAGAGCTCCGCTATTATCTTGTAGGTCATTTCCGCCCCTCCTCTTTTTTTAAATATGTATTGTGACATTCTCCTTTATATAATGTTATATTTTCATTTTATAATTTAGTAACATCTTATAACCTGAAGAAGGCTGGTCTGGCCAGCCGAAATATTGTTTGAAATATATTTACTCGTTGTATCAGATTTGCAGTAGTCCATGGACTTCTTGTTAGCCCTCATTGAAGACTCTGGCTTACAACATACAATGGGCGAACGACGAAGAAATGTGCGAACTGAACGATTTAAGTGTGCAGCGCGTGTGATAATTTAGAATGCCATGCGCAGGATCGCGCGGGGCCAAGTGCTACGACCGCAGGTACATTCGGAATGTAACTGCTACCTCACTGTATTGACTGTCAAGTTTACCTCATTCCAAAAGGAGTTTGAAAAGGAGCAACAAACCAAATATGGTTATCCCATTTTGTTAAAATTTTAAATCAGTGACTGAAAAAGCGGCAACTGTGGAATAGATTGCCTTAGACTTATCCATGCTAGGAAAATTTGACCTTGTCAGTCTCGCATCTCTGACTGCATCACTGTTTGACATGTGATAAACCAGGTCACTTGCGTAGTTAAGGTCTTTATCCAAGAAATGTCTACAAAAGGCACTTTTGCTGTCGGAGGGGGACATTGGGGGGCTCTGAACACCGCACCACCGCAAAAAAAATTACCGAACACCGCATCACCGCAAGAAAAGTCGACGAAACACCGTCACCGCAATATATATTTTTGTCAAGTTACTTATTGAATGAAAAAGGCTTAGGATTGGCGACCAGCAGCGTATTGAAGATTAACTAGATAGTATTGGACTGCTTTTTGTTACAAATTAAAGATAATGGTAGGTGCCTTTCATAAATAAGTACGGAATAAATAACATATAGAGGCTAAATTTAGGGTCAAACAGGAAAAGGCAACACCGCAGATAATTTCGTTCCACCGAACACCGCAGACTTTAAAGCGCAAACATCGCACACCGTAAGGTTTGAGATCACCGCACGCAACACCGCAAGTTGGGGATTTTATTCGCCGCAATACCGCATAAAAAAATGAGCAACACCGCAACACCGCAAATCCCCAATGTCCCCCTCCTGTCGATCCTGTTTAATTTCCTTCGTTGTACCGAAGAATATATTCGTATAGATTGTCGGAATCCTCAATTTCTCTGAAATTTGGCCACCATACTACTAGTTGGTTATGCGCTTTAACCTGCTTAGCGTTAGAGCTTTATCGTGGTTTCGCAATCTATCACTAAAGACCACCATGGTCCCATGAATGTCCTTGTCTGGTTCCACAAAAATCGCATTAAGACCAAGGTAATGAATTCTTCCAAAACTTTGGGAGGGGTACCTAACACCAAGCTAGGATATATCATTTCCGCAAGCAAAATTTCTTTTATAATGTTTATTGTCCCATGAATGGACAATCTTCTTGCATTCTTGTTTGTTTTTTTTTTTTTCAAACCCTGCTTAACGTTTTTTCTGAACTAATGGCTGTACGTGATATGTAACAAAGATTTCTAAAACATTTAGTACATTTGCTGCTTTAAACTCCGAGTGGTTCACATCACAGTTCTAAAGGGGCCCGATCCACCCAACTTCCCGTTTCATGGCATTGATGTTTTAGATCGGAGGCAATTTAAAACGTTTAAGTTGTAGAAATGAAATTCTTGCGGAATCCAAAACCGATAAAACCGCTGTAGAATCGCCAGCAAACTGGAGCAGTTTAATTTCCAGACCGTTCATTTTATTCCTTTGACATTTTCTTGCCGCATCCTAATGGCAATGGACAGGATTTTAACTGAAACTACAAAAATAATAGAGGGGAAGGGGCACATTCCGTATAACTCCACGCATGTTAAAAGAGAGAGAGCATAGTCCGTTGTTAAAAATGCGGTTTTTCCTATCGTCCCTTTTGCAAATGACTTATTAAAACATTCAACTAGAGGTTCCCTTAAAAATCCCCAACGTCGTATGTCAGGCTCTGTAGGTAAACCATCATTTCCAGGAACCTTATCCGATGGAAAGGAGTTAAGACCTTGGTGCATTCATCAAGGGCTATTAAACTTACGGGCTGCTCCAGAAAAGAGATGAACATCAGGAGACTGGAGGGCAAAACACTAACGCCCACTGAGCCAGATGACAAAAAAGAGGCGAAATGAGTCAGGAAGAGAGGGACTCGGTTCTCCACTGGACTTCATGCAAATGCCTCAATGGAAAAAACTGTTTCCTGGCCGGGACTCCCGTCGAACTTAACCCGTCGGAGCTGTCGCTCTCTTGCTCTCGTTGAGCATCTAAAGGGCAAAACTGAGCAATCATTTCCATACTGGAACGCTGAGAGCGTTGGAGTGTTTGAAACGCTTTCGAGGAATAAAATAGCAAATAAACCAACGGGATTGACAAAGGATAAATATTACTACAAAAAGAGTAACTACTACACCAGGTCGGAGGAAAATAATTACCGAGACGCAGTAGAGAAAAACAAAACACATTGCATAACGCTGTATCAGATTAAGATAACATCTCAGACATAAGCTGACATTCAGTTAACTTCAATTTAATTTGAGAATATGATATTCTCAAATTAAATTCCATTGAAGTTAACTGGATGTCAGCTTATGTCTGAAAGATGTTATCTTAATCAGTTGTTCAGGTCAGGCGACATTCTGCGAAGGTTCAAGCACAAGACACTTTAAGCTATAAGCCTGGTTCACACGTGCGACGCAAATGCAAACGCAAGTGCAAATGCAAACGCAAGGAATGGAAAAATTTTCATTTCCTTGCATTTGCACTTGCGTTTGCGTTTCACACGTGTGAACCGGGCTCAACGCAAATGCAAGCGCAAACGCAAGGTGAAAAGCACTTGTTCGTTTGCGTTTGCGCTTGCATTTGCATCACACGTGTGAACCAGGCCTTAGCCTGGTTCATA
The DNA here is from genome assembly GCA_022457155.1 of Cladopsammia gracilis. Taxonomy (NCBI): domain Eukaryota; kingdom Metazoa; phylum Cnidaria; class Anthozoa; order Scleractinia; family Dendrophylliidae; genus Cladopsammia; species Cladopsammia gracilis. The sequence goes on from JAJGOT010000619.1 coordinate 240,110, forward strand.
CGTGCGACGCAAATGCAAATGCAAATGCAAGGAAAAATACTTGTGAACCGGGGCAACGCAAAATGCAAACGCAAGTGCAAATGCAAACGCAAGGAATGGAAAAATTTTCATTTCCTTGCATTTGCATTTGCACTTGCGTTTGCGTTTCACACGTGGGAACCGGGCTCAACGCAAACGCAAGGTGAAAAGCACTACTCCCCAACAGAATATTAAATTAACTAAAATAACCTCAAGAAGTATTGATTCCAATATAGACACAGCATTTTCATTCTTGGATCTTACTAAATCCCTGAAGAAACACTTTCTCACAAGTCTTGCACGCCATAGACTATATAAATCTAATATATATACATAGCCCAAGCCTAACAGCGTCGCACTTTAACCAAGCTTAACTAAGGTGAAACTTAACTAAGGTGAAACTTAACTAAGGTGAAAGGTTGTAAGCACAAGAATTAAGATTGACGAACGGGCTATTTTCAATTTTAGCAATTCTCAAAAACAGTATTACGCGACCGTCTGCACAGTACATTTTTATAGACCGTACAAAAGTTCACAAAAACAACTTTTCTCTGTCTAGAATAACTAGTACCACTAGTTTCCGAATAAAATACAGTTTATGTTTGTCAAAAATTGCCCGAGAAACTGATTTGAAAATCAAAAATTGCAAAAATACACAAACATATTTGCATAAGGCGATGCGAGAGAAGATAGAACTGTACTATAAAATCAAAGTCTTGTTTTGTTTACATAAAATCGCTTTTCAATCTATCTAATGAATGAACAAACACATAAAAATGGACAACACAATCTTCTTTCCAAAAAATTTATTCAAATCTCCATTAGTTTACGTTTAAAAGCAAAACGCGTACCATTTAATTATAGCTCATCGAGGTCAAGCTTTCTTCGATGAAATTCAAGAGATCGATACAACTGAATTTAAGCACGTTTTAAAATCAATTCTCCAAAACTAACAATAACACTAATAAAAAGTCACTCACAGATTGATATCAACATAAATTCTCATCGAAAACTGTAATCTGTTTTACCTTTAAGTCCCTCGCTTGCTTGGAAATTCAAATCTCCACTTCTGGTTCTGAAATCCGTAGAAAACAAACATCTCCCGCATTGATAAAAACATAACACATGAAGTTCCTCGAAGCAAGATTTTATCCCTGAAAGCTCGTCTTTTTCCACTAAAGCGGCTTCTGAGTATACCTTAATTAGTATCCCTGTCTTGAGTAGCAAATCGCGAAAAAATGCAGGAAAATAACGACTTTAATTCTCCGTTAGACACAACAAAACAACTGAAGTGTTTACCGAGCTCACGGCTGTGTGGCCGCGCGAAAAACAAAGCCTTGCTTTCAAGATCCCGGATGTTGTTCCAACACGGCGGGCGGGCGGGCGGGCGGGCAAACACGCGCCCGCGAAACATTCCGCTAGTCATGACCATGAAAAATCACGGCATAGGTTCTATGAGCTGCGCAGCCAGGCCTTCGGCCTGGCAAGTGCTCCGCTATTAAAACAGACACTACTCACGGCCTAAGAAATTTTCTGATCCTCAGTAATATTTTCACAACGATAGCCGATTACTTATCTAACAAATGAGTCTAAGCCAAACTAAAGAAACCCAAAAGAACATAACGGGCTTTATGTTCTCTTGAGAAACCCTAATATACATCAGGAGAGCTATTACAATGAAGGCATGGATAATAGACAGATAAAATTCTAATCAGTTCTATTGTCAACATGAAACCCTGCTGAAATTATCAAGGGACTAATATTATCGAGCAAAAATGTCATATATTCCTAGGGTCATCTAATGTATACCTACTTTAGAAAGCTATAGTTTTTAAAAATACTTTTTACGACTTTTGCCTGTCTCATTTTATACTACTGTATATAAATGGATTGTGAAGCGAAATAATCCATTTCACAGTTCGACGGAATACCAGATATATTAAACCATCCATAGGGAAAACTAAGGACTACCCGTAGCAAAAAATAAACAGACTAAAATGAACCAAAATGAACCAAAATGAGGCCTTAAAGAGTAAATGAATTGAGCCTTAAAATGAACAAAAATTAAAAACCAAGATTAAAGGCCAACCGGCAAAATCAGTACACTGAAATATACACTGTACTGTGTACAATAATCAGAAGAAATGTTCTACTGATTAATCAGTCGCTTGAGAAAATAAACTCTTCCAGTTATTCACATGTACATACAGCGTTTGTGAAATTCTTTCTGATCACTTTCAAGCACCCGTTGTAAGATGGATTCCACACTGTACAGCAATAATACTATTTATTGCTTACCTCAAACTCTATTTTTCCTTTCTTTGGAACTTAATGCTATAAACAATATCAGTTCATTTCTACAAAAGATTGAGAAATATTAAGCACGCATCGTAAAGGATATTTGCCAATTCAAGCGCGCCTCGAAAATTATTTATCTCTACTGATCGATTTCCAAAAGCCTAGTACTGGAATTGCAAGTCTATGATCTGACATAATAAAAGTATTCATACTTTTTCCAAATTTCCTATCCAGATAAAGCTAGAAAGACTCCCACCGAATTTCACGCTGCAAATATACCAGCAGTAAATAGTTACATATCAGCTAGTGGTTCCATATTGGAAGTGAAATGCTGCCACATTTGGAAGCCTTAATTAACCCATTTACTCCTGCGCGATTTCTCAGTTTTTAAACAAATCAACGCGAATAAACCTGGCAATGCGCACAAGAATAAGGGCGAACAGAGACTTGAAAAAACAACATCTCTCCAGTCTAGAATAATCAGTGTGAACGATTTTCGAATATCAGTTGCATATGAAAAATAACCTGAAAAACTAACTTGAAAGTCAAAATATGAAAAATTACGCAGACATTTTGGATTTTGCAATGCGAGGGAAATTAGAGCTGCGAAATGCAAATCCAGACCAATTCTTGACATAACAAACACAGGAAAAAGGACAGCAAATTCTCTCGGTTTAAAGTTTTATTCAAATATCTATTAGATTACTCTCAAAAACAAAACAACGTTATAAGTTATCGCATCGAGGAAATTGTCCAGTTGCAGAATACCCGGTCCATTTTCAGCGACATAAATCAAGACTGCTACCGCGGTCCGCAGTCCATTATTAGGGACCTTAAGCATCGACAACGAAACGGACGACGACGACGTTTCGCAAACGAGGCAGACTGGGCCAAGGGTTTCGTTTTCGGCGGGGAAAACGAAGTTTAAGCAGTGCAGCTTTCCAGATAGACGACTTTTTCTTTGCGAAGAACTTTGTCTTGTTACAGTCTTGTTATGGCATTCAAAGACCTCCGTACTTGCATTTTATAAGCTATGACGATGGGTTAATCGACGATGGCAATTTATTGTTCTTTACGACCTGTGTTATTCGATTTTGGAGGCAGTTCTCTAGTTCGTAGCGCAGCTTTTGTTTTTGTTTGAAATTAAAAGTGAATAACAATCTCGAGCAGCTTTTGACTTGCAGTTACGCTAAATTTCGACTGCTGCAATGTTCTCCCATATTTGTCCTTTCTCAGGGCTCCTCATAGCCACATAATGTTCCAGCTGAGTCCACTGGAAAGTTGTCTTTACTAGCGGCTAAAAACAACATGGAAAATTATTAAATTTTAGCACGAAAAAATGAACATTTATCCTATAGCAGCTATAGTACAACCTAGAGTGAACGAGTAAACATAACCCGTCAGGTTACGAACAGCATCTAATCTAACAGGTTCGGAAGATAGCAGAGGAAAGCTTACTTGTCTTTCCGACTGGTTGTTCCGCCATCACTCAGGTTTTCAGACAAACCGAACCTGAAAAGTAAATTCAAGTTAGCAGGCGAAGAAATCGACAAAGTGCTTAACATTTGGATTCTGCTAATCCACAAAGAATATATTTCTACTTGGACTGAATGACAAGGGGGGAAAAAGAGTGATTTACACGCAAAAATTATAGTTTTATACTTACGTTTTAGCGACGACGGCAAACCTTCCTGAATTTCGTCGTCGACGAAGGCTGGACGACGTTTTGACTATCTAACGCATGCCCAGAAGGTTCACGCGGGAAAATTTCACTTCCGGTCGGCGTCGTCGTCCTATTTCGTCGTCGATGCTTAAGGTCCCTATTAACTCATGCGCATAGCGGCATGAGGTTAAAAAATGGGCTCGGTTTTTCTTGTTATTTTTATTTTTGAAATTTATGCACGCATATTTTACTGTACGCGAACTCGCCCCTGCCTCCCCTAGAAAGTTATTTTTGTCCCCTATTGTATAAAAGGCTTCAGGAAGGTTAAACCAATCAGAATCCGTCTACTGAGCACATGTCTGGATTTTAGGGGGGATTGGAGAGAACCGGTTTGTCACTCCGAGAAGACTTTCAGATTTCAAACAAATATGGCCTCTTCTGTACTCTACACTTCAATTTTTCAGACGTTCATTTTCCATTACCAAATGTAAACACGCCTTTTAAGACATCGAAATGGAAATAAGAAGTCCTTAAGACGATTTGTATGCTTCTGAAGTGGCGGTTAGAGATCTTCCTGTGAGGATCCTGTGATTTATCACAAAGCGGGACATCTCGAAGCGCGAAGCGGCAGACTTTACTAAGGATTTTCAAGCATTCCTGGAAAAGTACGGTAAAGAAAATAACATTTTTGAATGTCCATTTACTTTGTAAGAAACATTTCATAGACTGTTTGTTCTTCGGCATGCGCTTATCCCCGCTAAACAAATTTGCTTGCGTTGCCGACACGGTTTCCTCGATGCGATAATTTAACGCGTTTTGCACTTGAGACTAAACTAATAGATATTTGAATAAAGCTTTCAACTGAGAGAATTCGTTGTCCTTTTTCCAGTGTAAAGGCAAATTGCGATTAAACTTGTTCGAATGTTTTCTTCTTGAAGCCAATAATCACGGTAAAGTCTGTAAATAAAGTCACGCTAGTAAATATAATTAAGACTTAAAGGTGGTCAGACACGAGGGGTCATGTAGCAGGGACATGTCGCAGCGACATGTAGCAGCGAGAAAAAATTGTGTAGTACACACTGAGGGACATGTAGCAGGGACTTGCAGCGGGGACATGTAGCAGGGACAAAATCATAGCGCTTGCACACACATGAAAATGTTGCGGGGACATGTCTCAGGGACATGTTGCAGCGACACGTCCCCTCGTGTGAACTCGCACTTTCACAATTGTGCAACACCAATTTTGGGGACATTTTGTCCCCGCGACATGTCGCACGGAGTTCAACTTGTTGAACTTCATGGGACACGTCGCGGGGACAAAATGTCCCCAAAATTGGTGTTGCACAATTCTGAAAGTATCAGTTCACACGAGGGGACGTGTCGCTGCAACATGTCCCTGAGACATGTCCCCGCAACATTTTCATGTGTGTGCAAGCGCTATGATTTTGTCCCTGCTACATGTCCCCGCTGCAAGTCCCTGCTACATGTCCCTCAGTGTGTACTACACAAATTTTTGTCGCTGCTACATGTCGCTGCGACATGTCCCTGCTACATGACCCCTCGTGTCTGACCACCTTAAAGTTAAATGGCGCTTTCTGAAATAAAGTTTGCTTTCAAGGTTTTTTGATTCGCGAAAACGTTATGCGAATCATCTTTACGGATAAGAATGGCATTCTATATACACAAGAAAAGTCGGAAATTTTAGAAAACACTAGATATAATGAAGCAGGTTGCTGAATTTAAATGTTATTTTGTGATGTTTACTAGTAATATAATTCGCGGATCCTAGCGCTTCCGCTGTAATTAGGATAAATAAATCGCCAAGCTTCCCGGAAGCAGAAAATCAATGAATTCTGATAAGCGTTTAACTCTTTTATTTAAGGGTAAGACATTTTCATTCAAGGAAATACGAGTTTCATTAAAACGTTTTGAACCTTAGAACAAATATTTTGTATTCATGATCATGAAAACACCGCGCGATCGAATTACATTCCACACGCAATTTGCATATATGAAAGAAGTGATTTGCGAGAACACTTTGAAGAAACTGTGAAGCCTGGAAAAAACTAATACATGTTAAAATCAAAGCAGTTATTTAAAGAACTAGCTTTATAGAAAAAAAATTCATTTCGATTTGGTCTTGAAATCAAACTGGGGGGGGGGGGGGATCATGATGCGTCACGCAATATTTATTTTTATTACAAAAGGTTTCACTAATTTATAGCACTCATCACCACAGTTTTGACATTATAAAAGCATAATCTCCTGAATCCGCTTACATGTATTTTTTTTTCATTACCTGTAAATTTAGGGCTTCCAAAAATTTATTGAAAACCGGGCAGGAGAAGGGTCTAACAATCTTGCCATCCGTCGGTAGGGGGGGGGGGGGAACAACCCAATGTAATAGAAATAATTCACGGTTAACGTTCAGAAAGTATTACACTAGTGTGGGTTTGATCGGGAATCAATAAATTAATATTCAAAGCGAGTACAGAAAAAATTGGTAGCTTCAATCAACGCGTCTTAGAGTCTCATGTGCATGAGTATAGGCTATGTGTAGCCTCTTGTTTACATAACAACTGTAAGTGACCTCCACAACGAAACAAAAGCATTGTGTGTATTTCTCGTTCTTTAAGAACCTTTAAGCGTGTCAAGCGAAAAATATAAAACGGCGAGCATTCATCGTTTTAACAAAACATACATTCTCAACGAACCTACATTCACAGTCAAACACTTCGGGACCACGGACCGCGGTACACTGTAGCAGTTCATTTCATTACTTGCCTAAATTCACAACCAACCACTTCGGTAGCAGTAGATTTATGCCGTTGCAAGTGGGCCAGGCATTCTGCAATCGATCCCAGCTCTCTTACCACCTCTTTAAAGGCATAAAAATCTTCTTAAAGGACTTTTTCTTTCCATTGCTCGGTAATCCAGCACAACATCGTGCTTACATTCACGCAGACGGACGGGTACATCGTCAATAGAAATACCACCCTCTACGAATTACATTCACGCGGAGGGGACTGGGTACTGCTAACAAACATCCACCTACCTTTCCATCTTTTCGTCAGTAATTGCAAGGTCGAATATCAGAACAGAATTTATAGGATGGCTGCCCTGTGCGGGTAGCAACAAAGGGTGAAAATCATCATGTTCCCAAAAAAAAGAAAAAACGGCCATAATCATAGGCCGTAGAAATCACTGCTATGCAAGGGAGAATTAAACACCGGTAGGAATGTTACCTAACTGAATGCCGGGGCATTTTTCAAAACAGCGATCGTGTAGACAGGCAAAATGCGTCCGCTTCTTTCCTTGAGTTTTCAGATTTTAACTTTGATAACAAATACTTATTTTCTAAAAATATCATGAATATAACGTATGTTCTTATATTTTCCTCTAAGAACGCGTTTTGTACTAATACTTACACTTAAAAACTCAGAATTCTAATAACCCAAACCTATATTTCACAATTACATTTGTTTTCCTTTCATTTACAAATATCCATTTTATTTTATATAGAAATTCTGGAAATATTTCTTTTTTTTTTTTTGATGACGCATTTAATTAAAATCGACCTGTTTAACTCTTGAATATTTGATAAAATACAGCCAAATAAATTGTTCTCTCTTGGAACGTTGTCTGAAGTCTTAGTTCACTAAATCAAGATATGAATATATGGCTTTGTCAGGCCACAAACGTGCACTACAAATGAACAGGGGTGAATAAATCACTCTAATTCAGAATAAACAAAATAACGAGAGCTTGAATTTGTGATAAAATACGGCCAAATAAATTGCTCTCTCTTCTAACGTTCTCTAAAATCTCAGTTAACTAAATCAACGTATGAATATATGGCTTTGTCAGGCCACAAACGTGCGCTAGCTAAACCGCTTTCAAAAAATATGCTACTCGACTCTTGTGTTGTTATTGATGTTATCTAACAAAAATATGCTAACAAAAATGCAACAAGAATATCATATCCCCACAAAGTCACTAAAAAGTCTATTAATAGTATCTAACAGAAAAATGCACAAAGCCGGAATGCATGTCAGCCAACATAAACTCACTTACAGGAGATAAAAAAATGAGAGACTGCATGTAAGTTTATGATTTTGTTCCGGTTTATTTCGAAAGATTGAGTAAGCTTATATTACATCTGTGCTGCTGCTTGTCCTGTATGTTTTTAATGTTATTCGCTTATGACTTTAGTCGAATTTCCCAGATATATTTGCCTGTAGCTGAGCAAATGAGAACCGGAATACGACTCTTCAAAAATAAAAGGCAGCTGTAACGCTGTTTCTTCCGCATCACAACAATGCTAAAGTAAAATGTTTGCGGGTTGATTGCACTCTCAAGTGGCGGCTAAGGGTTTACAAAAACATTTAGCAGGGCGTTAATCTTCATCTATACTATTTCTCTCAGTTGTTAACAAACATGTCGAACGCACTCTTTTAATCTGTGATTACTATTTGTACCGTCTAGTAGCTTCAATACGCCTTTTATGCGCCCGTAGTATAATGTAGCGTTGGCTAGCATTGTTAAAAAAATAACAAATCAACTGAGAATCAACGCCTTCTTGTAAAAAAATGGTCGCTGATGCCATTGATTTAGAGGTTACTGCCGAAATGGAAGCAGAACATTTTCTTGTTATATATTGTCTCAACATGACATATCAAGTTTTGCTCTTGGCCTCGGAAATGGGTTCGGGAGGGGGGGGGGGGGGGCGGGAGGGAAGGGAGGGGGGCAGGGAAGGAGGGGGTACGTGCGTGCGGCAACAATCTTCGAAGCGTTTTGGCCTAAAAATGGGTATCGGTTATTGCAATTTTGATTGGAAAATGGGGAACTTTAATGGTAAGGTCTGAAAACGATAGGGAAAAATCGCATATTTAGGTTTGAAAATTTAAGGTTTCTGGAAATGGGTCATTCACCCCCCCCCCCCCCCCCCCTCCCCCCCCCAACCAAAATAAAGTTGCTTTGATTTCTTTGATTTAAATTTACCGAAAATTCCGTTTTGTCCTTAAGGAAATCATCTAGACTTAAGCGCACCGAGTTGACTGTCCAAAATATCCACAGTCGCCTTAAATTGCGGCGATCAACTCGAGTACTACAACTAGAGTTTTATGGTGGCGAACGAGAAACGACTATCAATAAACAGGTAATATTCCAACTTGCGTCAGTGGATAATTCATTAATTTTGTAACTTACGCGATCAATTTGATGTTGGCACGAGGCGCGAGCTTAAAAGGTAAGAAAGATTAATGTGCAGGCAAAACGTGACTGAACTAGAACAAAAACAGGCTCAAAATCGTGGATTTCCTGTCCCCAAAAATATCAGTTTCGATTCTCACCGAAATTATAAACAAAGCTAAGTTTCTCTATGCGCCTTTTGGTGCAGCGAGGAGTGGTGATGATAATGGCGATAGAGATGAAGAAGTTAGCAGTTGTACATTCCAAGCTGGCTGATAAAATTGAATCCGATGTAGTTGCATGCGAACAGCTGCTACCACTTTCGGTCGAGATTTAAAGAGACAAGTTGCCGCTGTGTGGTTCGTGAAATTCATTTACAGTGTAGATATCAAATATTTAACCCTAGCTGTCTGAACAGTACTCACCGTTCAATTGTTTCAACTTGTTGGCAATAGAAAAGCGAAGGACGGATCTCCTTGCAGCAAACAACCGACAGACAACTCCACTTCGATTTCGGTTTCGGATCGAGGGCGGAAGTGAGACGTCATGGTCCATTATTCCATGGGGCTCGTTTATGATATACCATAGGGACATAAAGCTTGAAGAACAAGAGACTACCTTATACTGGTAGCCTGTACTCATGCGCTTGCATAAGAACGTTTTATGGTTTATTTTAACTGGGTCACGCACCCCTTCCCTCTCAACGAATTTTGCGTGACATGTAAGTCTTGTTATAAGATATCATTTATTACGACTGAATTTACAACTGAACTTAAACACGTTTTATAAGCATTTCTCTAAAATTAGCGACAACAGAAAGAAAAATTCAATCACAAATTGATATCAACATAAATTGCCATCGAAAAATGTAATTTCTTTTCCGGTGAAGTCCAAATGCCAGTGGCTTGACTCGGCTATTTGAAAACAAGAACGTGATTACGGGCACTCCGAAAATCACGAGGTCGCATGTCAACCAATCAGACCAGTGAAAGTCCTTCCGCGGGATACGGGAAACTTTAAAAAAACAATGCAATTTGTGGCTACAAAAAGCGGGACGAAAGCTAAAAATGGAAACAAGGACCTTACCGAAACCTTGACTCATGCCGCTATGCGCATGAGTAAATATGTGAGATCGAAAGGAAGACGCTGTGGGAGTGTATAGCGTGTGTGAGGATGACGTCACAAAATTACCGGCGGCAATGTTGGAGTGACGTAATCAAAATGGTGACTGAAACAACAGAAATCGAGCCTCCGATGCTGTGAAGGCAAGGTAAAGTGTGAATATCTTGAAAAACGTTCTGGGATCGAATCGATCCCCTTATCATCCCAGCCAAAAAGTTGAGTGAGGAAAGCATTCTAGTCGTCGAATCGATGTATTTACTTTCTTACCTTGTGCTGGATATATTTTTATGCAAACGCACAATAAAGCTTAAAATACATAAGCCTTCACGCTTACAACCAAATGGCTAGCGGCTTCGTTTCCAGTGTGACGCGATCCTAATTGCAGAATTTGTGCATAAAATGTATAAAATGTGCTCTCCCGGTTATTACTCATGCGCATAGCGGCATGAGTCAAGGTTTCGGTAAGGTTCCTTTTCGTCCCGCTTTTTGTAGTCACAAATTGCCTTGTTTTTTTAAAGTTTCCCGTTTCCCGCGGGACGACTTTCACTGGTCTGATTGGTTGACACGCGACCTCGTGATTTCGGCGTGCCGAGTGGCGTGCCCGTAATCACGTTTAGTGTACGCGAACTCGCCCCTGTCTCCTCTAGAAAGTTTTTTGCCGCCTATTGTTATAAAGGGCTTCAGGAAGGTTAAACCAATCAGAATCCGTCTACTGAGCCCATGTCTGGGTTTTAGGGGAGACTAGAGAGAATCGGTTTGTCACTCAGAGAAGACTTTCAGATTCAAACAAATATGGCCTCTTCTGTGCTCTACACTTCAATTTTTCAGACGTTCATTTTCCATTACCAAAATGTAAACATGCCTTTGAAGAACTTCGAAATGGAATAAAGAGTCCTTAAGACGATTTGTATGCCTTTGAAGTGGCGGTTAGAGAGCTGAAAGTGATGGAATCGTCCTGTGAGGATCACAAAGTGAGACACAAAGCCCAGCACAAAGCGAGACATGTGTTCCTACAGAATTCATACTCGAAGCTCGAAGCGGCAAACTTTACTAAGAATTGGAAAACTACGGTAAAGAAAATAACATTTTTGAATGTCCATTTACTTTGTAAGAAACATTTAATGGACTGTTTATTTCTGTTATCAGTGAGAATTTTTGCGAAATATCGGCCGCACGAGAAATTCTTTGACAAATTTGCTTGCGTTGCCGAGAGCTTCCTCGATGCGATAATTTAACGCGTTTTGCTCTTGAGATAGCCTGTTCCCCCGCGATTTTTCCCTACTTTTTTTTTACTTCGCGCGTTCCCCACTATCTCGGAGCCTGGAACAGGCTACTCTTGAGACTAATATAATTCGCAGACCCTAGCGCTCCTCGCTGCAATTAGGCTAAATAAATCGCCAAGCCTTCCGGAAGCAGAAAATCAATGAATTCTGATGAGCGTTTGACTCTTTTATTCAAGGGAATGACATTTTCATTCAAGGAAATATGATTTTCATTAAAACGTTTTGACCTTTAGAACAAATATTGTGGAGCGCGCGATTGAATTACATTCCACACAAAGTTTGCATGAAACGAAACAATCTTGCCATCCGTCGGTGGGGCGGGGGGTGGGGGGGGGGGGGGTCTTTCTGGAATAACCCAATGCTTAATGTAATAGAAATAATTCACGGTTTGGGAAGTATCAGACTATAATGCGGGTTTGATCGGGAATCAATAAATTAAAATTCAAAGCGAGTAAGAAAAAATGGTAGCTTTAATCAACGTGTCTTGCTCGTGTCTTGACTGATGGTGCAATGTGTGTCACGCAAAATTCGTTGAGGGGGTAGCGGTGCGTGACACATTTAAAATAAACCATTAAACTTTCTTACACAAGCGCATGAGTAAAGGCTACTGGCAGCCTCTTGTTTCCATTTTTAGCTTTCGTCCCGCTTTTTGTAGTCACAAATTGCCTTGTTTTTTTAAAGTTTCCCGTATCCCGCGGGAGGACTTTCACTGGTCTGATTGGTTGACATGCGACCTCGTGATTTTCGGCGTGCCCGTAATCACGTTCTTGTTTTCAAATAGCCGAGTCAAGCCACTGGCATTTGGACTTCACCGGAAAAGAAATTACATTTTTCGATGGCAATTTATGTTGATATCAATTTGTGATTGAATTTTTCTTTCTGTTGTCGCTAATTTTAGAGAAATGCTTATAAAACGTGTTTAAGTTCAGTTGTAAATTCAGTCGTAATAAATGATATCTTATAACAAGACTTACATGTCACGCAAAATTCGTTGAGAGGGAAGGGGTGCGTGACCCAGTTAAAATAAACCATAAAACGTTCTTATGCAAGCGCATGAGTACAGGCTACCAGCTAGCCTCTTGTTACCATAATGGCTTTATGGAAACTCCTGAACTTGGGCACAGGATCATTGTACGGTATATATATATATATATATATATATATATAAGTTGAAGGATTAAAGAGGACGCATCGATTCTCTGTGACTCTGAGTTTCGCGCCTAAGCGTTCGTCAGACAGAACATTTAACTAAGAACATACCTTTTTATATACAAGTTAGGTGAGTGGCTAATTAATTCGCTAGTTTGCTAATCTGCTTTACGTGTGAAATTATCAACGTGTGAAATAAAGATTCTATAGAGCTATTGTTGGCGGCTTATGAAATTTGCTAAGTAAAACTTATTCTCGTGGCGGCATATATATATATATATATATATATATATATATATATATATATATATATATATATATATATATATATATATATAAAAGTACGTAGACTACTCAATATGAGCACATATGGATTTTAATACAGTTCTGTTTCGTAGACCAACACAAAGTTGATCCACTCATCAGTTAATCTCCATATACACTGAAGTATCGTTAAGGTTTACATCAGCAATATGATCGCGCGACATCGTTACATCAGACCGTTAAAATTCAAAAATTTAAAAATTACATGCCTGCGATTGTGATTGGCTATTTAATGTACGATCACTTATACATAAGAATGTATTTTCGTCGGTGCCTGCAATGGTTCAAGAATTTGTCGAATAAATGCGACTCGGCTTTTATAAGCTTCGATGTAGTGGAATTTTACCCTTCGATATCCGAAGCGCTGCTTAGACGTGCCCTTGACTTCGCGTCAGATTACGTGACCATTTCCGACGATGAACGCCAAACTATCATCCACTCCGTTTCAACAACGGTAGCCCATGGCAGAAGAGAAATTCCAGTACACTTTTCGACGTAACCATGGGAAGCTACGATGGAGCTGAGACTTGTGAATTGGTTGGATGCTACCTCCTGTCACAACTTAAGCAAATACCTGACATCGACATCGGCCTGTACCGTGACGACGGCCTAGCAGTGCTTAACCAGACCCCCCAAAAAATTGAAAAAGTAAAGAAAAAAATTTGCAGAATATTCGCCAAAAACAACCTACCAATCACTATTGAAGCAAACAAGAAAATTGTCAACTTCCTTGACGTAACGCTCGACTTAACTACTGAAAAATTCAAGCCGTATTCAAAACCAGCAACCACCCCACTCTATGTAAATAGCAAATCAAACCACCCGCCGAACATTATTAGAAATATTCCTAAAGCAATAAACAGAAGGCTATCTGAAATTTCATCTGATGAAGATGTATTCAATGAAGCAGCACCTCCATACAAGGAAGCATTACGCAAGAGCGGGTATTCCTACAACCTTAAGTTCGAGCCTAGTACACCGCAAAGAACACCAAACCAAAACAAAAGGCGGAGAAATGTAACATGGTTTAACCCACCCTTCAACAGAAACGTCGAAACCAATATAGGAAGGGCGTTCGTCAACTTAATTGGCAAATGTTTCCCAACTGACCACAAATTGAGGAAAATATTCAATAGAAACACCATCAAACTAAGCTACAGCTGCACACCAAACATGAAACAAATTATAGACGGACACAACAAAGCCATCTTAAAGACAGCCACACAACCCGAACAAGAACAAACCAAAAAAATGTGCAACTGTAGAAACAAGAATGAGTGTCCATTGAAAGGTGAATGCTTGCTGAAAGAAATCGTGTACCAAGCCACAGTCACCACCAGGGAAAAGAGCGAGACATATGTGGGCCTTACAGCCACAGATTTTAAAACGAGATGGCGGAACCACCTAACGTCTTTTAAACATGAGAAAAAGCGGAATGACACTGAACTAAGTAAATATCTGTGGCAATTGAAGGAAAAGAAAGAAGAATTTACAATTTCGTGGAAGATCCTCGCAAAGGCTAGAGCGTACACTAACCTCACTAAACGCTGTAATTTATGCACCACAGAGAAGTTTTTTATTATATCGAAACCGCAATTGGCGACCTTAAACAAACGCAATGAACTCGTATCAACTTGCAGGCACCGACGAAAATACATTCTTATGTATAAGTGATCGTACATTAAAAAATTTAATAGCCAATCACAATCGCAAGCATGTAATTTTTAAATTTTTGAATTTTAACGGTCTGATGTAACGATGTCGCGCGATCATATTGCTGATGTAAACCTTAACGATACTTCAGTGTATATGGAGATTAACTAGGCCTACTCTGGGACCTTAAGTCGCCTTAAGTCGCCTTAAGTCGCCTTAAGTCGCCTTAAGTTGCCTAAAGTCGCCTAAAGTCGCCTTAAGTCGCCTTAAGTCGCCTTAAGTCGCCCTTTGTCGCTTAAGGTTGCCTGAAGTCGTTAGGCTTAAAAAAGGCCTGCACACCTTAAAATTGCCCTAAAAGGTTTCACTTTTACTATTTCTTGAATATCTAATAATTTTATTGCCCCAAATCTCTTTTTTAGTTCCCATATATGATTATATACCTCAAGGGTATGCCCCCAGGCAGTAAAACACCATGCTTCAATAGTCATGCACCATGCCCTAGTTGCTTCAATTATATTTGCTGAACCCTATAAAGGATGGACCATTTTATTTTTGAGGGGGGGGGGGGGGGGGGGAAGGCAAATACCAAGAAAAAAATTCACGCACAGATAAAGTATAGAAAAGTATGGAAAAATCACAAAAAAAATTCTTGCACAGCCTCAAGATGGTAAAAAAAATTCATGCTTGCTAAAACAAATTGCCCAACCCCCCACCCCTAAAAATAAAATGGTCCATCCCCAAGGAGGGTACACTCATTCATCTTCAAAACATTGACAGCTATTTCTATAGGTTTACTTATATTTCATGGACAAAGTGTTGCTGAAAGGATGAAGTTGTGACTTATATTATAATCAACATTTAATATGGGCAACATCAAAAAAGAAACACTGCTGATCAGCAGTCAATACTGATATACTGTAATGGTGCAGGCATTCCTTCACCTTCAGGGTATTATAACAACAGTGAGAGCTGTTTTGGATCACTAAGATCACAATAATTTGAAAAGTATTTTGGGGTTAAGCCCAATTATTGCTTATCACTTTTACATTGAGCAAGTAAGCTTGAAAAGATCATAAGCTTATCCAAAGGCAATGTAACTGTATACAAATGTACTTAACTTTTAAGCTTACTTACCCAACGTGAAAGAAGAACCAAAAATGGGCCATTTCTCCCACATACAACCTCTAAGCTGGGTTCTAGCCATCCAACATTATTCGATTTACAACCAATCGTAACTGAACGTTTGAAAACTTGAAGCTTCTTTACAATTTGTATATGTCATCTTCTTGATAGTTTGATGAAGCAAGGAATTTAAATCAACCTATACGCTCAAGATTGCAAAATTTGCGTTGATTATGTTACTTTTTTTTTTTTTTTTTCAAATACTCGTTTATTTCAACACATACATTACTAACTTACAATACATGTTACATTCCATTACTTACGATTAATTACAATACCATACTTACAATATAATACAATGCATCAACTTACTAACAATACTTCACGTTACATCAAGTTGCTACATTACTTACCGTTTTGTATACTTGATTAATGAGTTATGTCTTTAGGGAAATACTGCTAGGGCTAAACTTTCTTCATATTAAGCTAATAGAAAATAGAAACGAGGCCTAGGAGACAAGTTGGCAATCAGAGAAAAAAAACTTACAAAGTTCGTATGTTACTATGATGGCTCTCTGTCACAAAGGTCAAAAGGATTTCTTGTTATCAACCATTAAGCAGGAATGTGCAAAGGATTTGCAGCTGCTTCCAGCAGGAAAATTTGCCTCACTCGAGCAAACATGGCCGCCACATGTTTTGACCACGTGACTTCTTTTTGGAACATGGATGCCCACGCGCGCGGGCGCGCGCGCACTCATGTTCAGAAAATTAGCACTCAATTGATTCGGCAAACAAAGTTGCTGTTGTTGAAATTGAAACACATTCCCACTTTACAGTACAGCCTGACTAGGCTAGACTAGACGTGCTTTACCTTCGTGGCGTAGATTGTCAAATCAAGCTGGCCTGGAATTTTTGAAATCGTTCGTGTAGCCATTGACTGGCTTCCTGCTTGTATTGCGAAAAGAAAACTAATTCCGACAACTCAATAGGCCATTTCCGAGTTACGTTATGCCTCGTTGTCAAAGCGGGGCTAGGTGCACAACCTTTCATATGAAGATGAGTTTTATTTGCATTTGAATAAAAAAACATTTTCATATGAAAGGTTGTGCACCTAGCCTCGCTTTGACAACGAGGCATAACGTAACTCGGAAATGGCCTATTCAAGGTAAGGTAGATGTAAATTTCTGAAATTTATTGGTTAAGCGAGCGCGGGAGCTAGTCGCGCGCGGGAGGAAAAGAAACGCGCGAAGCATGGAAACCATCTACGATTGGAAAGGAATTCTGGGAGAATCAAAATGGCGGACGCCAATGTAAATATTGTCAACTCTGTCATTTGCTGTGCATTTGTTTGTGATCCATTATTTTCTGGAAATTTTTGAGGTAATACTTAACTTCTACACCGGTAAATCTGTCAACAGCCTTATCAGTAACACTATTTAATTTTGTTTTGACAGGTTAAATTAAAATGTTGCCAGGTGGAAAAGTGTGAGAGCATTTCGGGCCTAGAAGCAGAACTAATCAACCCTGCTAGAAAGTCTCCTACGAGGGTTCGGTTCCCTGTCAGTGGAACATCCAAGTTTTCAGGATCCGGACAAATAGTTGGAGAAAATGGGAAAGATGCGCTATTGAGAAGGACCCTCGCTTACGGTACCAAATATGATATTGGAATACAGTATTCTATTGGACTAAGGCAGGAGAACAACAAATTGGCTGCAGGGTGCCTGACCAAACAGTTTTGGATGTCGTTTGCCAAGGTTTCGAGCCAAAATTGACTGTGCAACTGCCACAACAGTGGCAGATAAATTAACCAAATTTATGTAATATGTGAAATCGAGAAGTGATTTTTAATTAACTAATTCGATGCCTTTGTTCATTGTTGTATAAATAAGTCAAGGAAAATGTATGTTAGTTTGATTCAGATCAGGTATCCATTTTTAAGTGAAAAAGTTGGATTTTTTTCCCAAGATTTTGTTTGGCAGTGTATATGATCTTTATATTTTTGTATGATTATTGTTTTTATTGCAATATCTTAAAAACATTTAAGCAGCTAACTGAATTTTTTCTCATTCTAGATAAGTAATATTGTTCCTGCCTCTTGTTTGGCTAATTAATGTTCATAATACAATTTAGCATTCATATTATTTATATGTTGTTGTTGTTATTGTAATAATTTGAATCTCAGTATAGCTAAAAGGGGCTTTAAAATCTGGCAACTGGAGATTTACGGTCACTTAAGTCTATCTGAGACCAAGTGAACTGATTGTGATAATTTTGTTTATTGAAATATGAGACAAACTATCATGAATGCCAGGATTCATGTCAGGACTCAAGCTGTAGCGCTAACCCTAACTCTATGTCTAACCTGAACTGGAGTCCTTGGTCGCAAACTGACTTAAGTCCTGACTCAATCGGACCTGGCTTGAATCCTGTCTCATATTTCTCTCCAGAGACCAGTTGCTTGGTATTTAGGTATAGTGATGAAGAGACTGTCAATAACTTTTGTTTCATCACTTTTTAGAAACACTTTTATGTTGCCTGAAGTTGCCTTCAGTCGCCTTAAGTCGCCAATATTTTAAACTAATTTTTCCTTAAGTCGCCTTAAATCGCCTTAAATCGCTTAAAGTCGCCTAAAGTTACGGCGACTTAAGGTCCCAGAGTAGGCCTTTAACTGATGAGTGGATCAACTTTGTGTTGGTCTACGAAACAGAACTGTATTAAAATCCATATGTGCCCATATTGAGTAGTCTACCTACTTTTATAACCGCTCCTTTACTGTAGAGCACTATATCTGGCTACACCGGTGAAAATAACCTGGATTTATATATATATATATATATATATATACATATATATATATAAAGTTGAAGGATTAAAGAGGACGCATCGATTCTCTGTGACTCTGAGTTCAGACAGAACTTTATTCAACTAATACCTGAATTTTTCAAAATGTGATCGCTACCTTTTGGATTCTAAAGAACCGTGGTGCTCGGCCGCGGTTCCACCGGGGGACTGGCTGATTAGTTTTGAGGGGGGGCTCCGTCAACCATGTTTGTGGTGTAGTAGGGCTAACAGGCAACACTCATTTGGGGTCCCTCTAGTTAAATCCAGGGGGGTAGGGTGGGTCAAAACTTGTGTCTCCAGTTTAAAACTTGGTTACTTTATAGGCCTTTTTTGCTAATTTGCAGGGTAACTGTATTTAAGTTTATATGCCTAATAAAGTTTTGTTTGTTTGTTTTTTTTGTTTGTTTGCCTTTTTGCTTACAATTCGCAGACCACCCCTGGAGAGTGCTCAGTTGTCTTAGCCCAGGAACGGGAATCAACTCTCAGTGTTTGTTTGGGCAAGCGGAGTCATTAATGTAGAGCGAAGTATATGTTTATCCTAGTGGTGGAAAGAAACAAATAAACTACGCTTTCATCCCGACAAGCCTGTTTCGTGGTTGCCCACTCATCAGGGGATTCAATAAGAATATTCTTTACCATCGTTTCTTATATACAAAATAATTTACATAATAACAATAACAAATCTATGCGGCGCGAAGTTTAACAGTTCAGCTGTTGCGTAGAAGGGCTTTGTTTCTATGGCGGCAAGAAGACACGAGTTCATTACGTTTGTTAAGTGTAGAAAGTTTCGGTCGGCAAATGATTAGAAATTTTTCCTTTAGGCAGAGGTTGCATCTTTTGCTTGAGCTGTTGTACGGTGAATGCGAAGACAGGATGCGCCATGAAATATAGTGTTCGATGTTGTTGTCTTTGAGAGTCCAGATGTACTTGCTTAGTTCAGTTGAGTTTCTGTGTTTAGAGTGGCGGAATGATGCGGTGTGGTTTCGGTATCTTGTTTTGAAGTCGTTTTGCGTGAGTCCGATGTATGTTTCCGTTGTGTTGTTGTCGTTGCGCGTGACTGTAGCTTGGTAGATGACTGATGATTGTAGGCAGTTTCCGTCGAGTGGGCATGTGTTCTTTTGTCGGCAGTTGCATGTCTTCTTGTCTTGAGTGGTATTAGAGTTAGCTGTGGCGGCGTCGTTGGCTTGCGTGGATGACTTTAGAATCTGCTTATTATGGTTATCAATTATCTGTTTGGCGTTATTCATGCAGCTGTAACTTATTTTTATGGTGTTGCGGTTGAAGATTTTTCGGAGCTTGTGATCTTTAGGGAAGTGCTTGTCTATTAGGGCGAGGAACTTGTATCCGATGTTGGTGCTGGTGTTTTTGCTAAATGGAGGGTTATACCAGATGATGTTGTTGCGTTGTCTGTTTTTCCGTCTGTTTGTTGTTGGAGGTTCATACTGTAGCGTGTATTGGTAGCCGCTTTCGTCGAGTGCTTTCTGGTATGGAGGGACGGCTTTGTCAAAGGATGCTTTGTCGGAAGATAGGGATGAAAGGCGTTTGTTGATGCCGGCGGGAATGTTCTTTGCAGTAATGGGCGGGTGATTGCTCTCGCGGTGGACGTATTGAAGTTTAGTGTTCGGTTTAGTGAAGGGCTGATAGGTGCTTTGGTTGAGGTTAAATGTGACGTCTAGGAAGTTAATGATTTGTTTGTTAGCTTCTATGGTAATGCTCGGGGGTGGAAGCGGAATAATGAAAATGAATAAGGAATAACGGCTTAAAAAGAAAATGAATAATGAATAACTAGTGTTTAATCGGGAATAATGAATTATACAAAGAAGGAATCACGTAAAGAAGCGATAGAGATCACGCGTTCGAAACTTGCAATCTTTGTCAAAATCAAATCTTTGATGTCTTAGATGGTTTTAGTGACCTTTCAGTGCCTTCCAGTATGGCGTTCATTACTGCTCAAAACACTTTGACGACTTTCTAGACGTTCAGACACCTCTAGGACGTCCAGGAGGTCATAATACAGTGCTAAATATTACGACGTAAATTTTACGACGTAATCTTAGCGAATTCAATATAACGACGTAATATCTCAGACGTTCACAATTCTATTATACAACGTCTTCTTAATGTCTCAATAAAGTACGTTGTAAATATGACTTGGTACATATTACGACGTAACGTTATCTACACGGTGAATTGTTACGTTATACGACGTGAAATTATCACGACGTAAAAAGTACGACGTAAAGTTTTATGTGGTTAAATGTTACGTCGTAAAATTACGACGTAAAATTACGACATAAACTTAATACGACGTAATAATAATTCGACGTTAAATTTGTTTCATGTCAAGTCGATACATGTCAAGTTACGACGTGATATTTTTTAAAGGAAGAGTACGACGTAAGCCCGGGTAGTCCAGCACTTGTCCAAACGATTTCTGTGATTTGCTAAGAAAACAATAGATTTGTCCCGCTGGGATAGGGATTAGGGATAGGGGCATTGTTCAAGTGATATATCAATTGTATCGTTCGCCAATTACAGACATCGTTTGGACAGCTACGGGGTCGCCCCGACGTAAAGTTTTTATGTGGTTAAATGTTACGTCGTAAAATTACGACGCAAAATTACGACATAAACTTAATACGACGTTAAATTTGTTTCATGTGATATGAACGTGAGTACGACGTAAAATTTTTATGTGATTAATGTTACATAATAATGGCGTTCATTACTGCTCAAAACACTTTGACGACTTTCTAGACGTTCAGACACCTCTAGGACGTCCAGGAGGTCATAATACAGTGCTAAATATTACGACGTAAATTTTACGACGTAATCTTAGCGAATTCAATATAACGACGTAATATCTCAGACGTTCACAATTCTATAATACAACGTCTTCTTAATGTCTCAATAAAGTACGTTGTAAATATGACTTGGTACATATTACGACGTAACGTTATCTTCACGGTGAATTGTTACGTTATACGACGTGAAATTATCACGACGTAAAAAGTACGACGTAAAGTTTTATGTGGTTAAATGTTACGTCGTAAAATTACGACGTAAAATTAAGACATAAACTTAATACGACGTAATAATAATTCGACGTTAAATTTGTTTCATGTCAAGTCGATACATGTCAAGTTACGACGTGATATTTTTTAAAGGAAGAGTACGACGTAAAGTTTTTATGTGGTTAAATGTTACGTCGTAAAATTACGACGCAAAATTACGACATAAACTTAATACGACGTTAAATTTGTTTCATGTGATATGAACGTGAGTACGACGTAAAATTTTTATGTGATTAATGTTACGACGTAAAATTACGACGTAAACTTAATAAGTTTAAGTCTTAATGGGTTAACTTTTACAATGTTTAATAAGTTAACCTTTTGAATGTTTAATAAGTTAAGGTCAAAGTCTTAATAGGTTAACTCTTAGAATGTTTAATAAGTTAACTTCAAAGTCTTAATTGGTTAACCTTTTGAATGTTTAATAAGTTAACGTCAAAGTCTTAATAGGTTAACTCTTAGAATGTTTAATAAGTTAACTTCAAAGTCTTAATAGGTTAACTTTTAGAATATTTAATAAGTTAACGTCAAAGTCTTAATAAGTTAACTCTTAGAATGTTTAATAAGTTAAAAAACGACGAGGGCGCGCGAGGGGAACGCGCCAAGGGGAGAGCGCGCCCTCGAAATGAACCGGCGCCTGCAAAACAGGCTAAAGCAAATGGCTTTTGTCTGAAAAACAGTTTACCTCCCTGGAAGTCAAGTTAAAAAAAACGGATATGCTGGCTCAATTAATCTACTGTTTATTCACCCTTAAAAATAAATTAATTTGATACTTTATGTCCCAATCAGAACAAGATTTTCCATTCATCAAACAAAATCAACTACATGTATTGTAAATCTAAATGAATTAACTCAAACCAAGAGTCCCTCGTTACTGTCACTACGAGACCTGTATACTGTTGTGCTATATCAGTCCTTATGCGAAACGGCTTATGTAAATATTTGTAACTAATTCAAATCAAGATACAAACTTGGTTGGATGATAACAGAAACATTTTAACGATAAATTAACAACTATTAACCGAAGTGGTGGATATTTACCGAGCTGCGACATAAGGTCACTTTTTTTATTGGGCGTAACAATGTCAAGTATTTATTATGAAACACCACTCAATCTAAGACATTTTCTTGATTTGTTACATAACTGAAACTCTGAAATACTGCTCTTTTCAAACCAGATACAATGCTTATTAATAAATAAATATCCTCGAATGGAGTTAATAAGTAAAATACAAAAAAAAAAAACAATCATAAATGAGGAAAACTCTAACCATATTAGGAATGTAACTCAACAACACTGACTGCCATACAACTAGCCAGTTCAAACTAGATAATCTTATAATTTTAATGGATCTAAAACACCTATAATAATGAAAATGGCATTCCGAGTCCATGGATGCCTCTCCGTTGTACATACACTGTAATTTATCAAGGGTTATCAAAAAGTGGAGGTGAAATGTTAGGTTCCAAATATCCCCCCCCCCTTTTTTTTTTTGGGGGGGGGGAATATTTTAACTCCAAATTTAACTTCGAATCCGAGGTTAAAATAACTCCAATGGAGTTAATTTTACTCTACTATTCAGCAAGACAACTACATTTGCTTTTGGAGGTTAAAATAACCATTCTTTGTAGTTGAAATAACTCCGCCAAAATTAACTACAGTGTAAAGAGTTAATTTAACTTTACTTTTTGTGTTATTAACTATTTGAGAAAAACTTTGCACTGTAATTTTCTAAAGAATTTTCTTAACTCCAATAAGTAGAGTTAAAATTTTAGGTTCAAAATAACCTGAAGGGGGAGGGAGGGTGGTTATTTTAACTCATAATAGAGTTAATTTACAGCAATATATTACTTTTGAAGGTGAAAATAACTCTTCTTTAGAGCTGAAATGACTCCAATAAAATTAACCCCAGTGTAAGAAGTTAAATTAAGGTTCACTTTGGGAATTTTTTTAACTTGCTTAAAAGCACTGTATGTGATCTTTACATGTCGACTGAAAGTAAAATGCTGTTTGTTGCTTCCAGGCCATGTTCTGCTAAAGTAGCGCCATTGTTTTCTATAATTACAGCATGGAGTCTTAGTCTGAACTCCTGGCTTGGCAATTCCAACAGTGCAAAGGCTGCACGGTAGAGCACCTGTAAAGTTCATGTAAACAACATGGCATCAGTTTCAGATGGCACTAAAAATTGCTTTTGCTTGTGTTTTACTAAAGTAAAGTAATCAGGGAACACAAACACTGATAAAGGAGTTATCTCCAAAAGGTCTGACTGTTTTTATGCAACACACACATCTCATTATATACGTCAGTTTCACATATTTGCCAAGTTGCTAACCTTCGTCTCCAGGACCTTCTCCTCGTTCAAAATGGCAATGTGATGAAGGCACAACATCAGGTGGGGTTAAGATGATTTTAACTTGTTACAGAGGCAAATGTTATGATTTAGTTTGTTTGATGTGTTACAGTTCCCTTGCAATTGTGATTTCCCTTATTTCAGATTGCTTTGAAAAAGTACAAGGCTTAAGCTTAATGTTGTTATCAGCTGAATTAAAGTGCCTATGAAATAAAATTTTCGACGCATTTTTTATACAAACAATTTGAAGTCCGTGTTTTTTTTACCTCTGTTGTATCACGATGGAAGAAAGTTCTTTGTACGCTCTGGTCTCGAGGGCCTCTCAGACGTATGGTGACAGTGTCGCTACTTTCCAGAGGCTCCGCTGGTAGCTGGGCCCGTGCCTCTCTAATTGCGTTCTCATTGGCCTAAAAAAAATACATGTATAATTTATGATGTATTTTTGTAATAATTTAGTTATGTTAATATACCCTTTTTTGCAAATGTTGCCTTATGGGTTCTACTGCAAGGTAAGAAATAAACCGTCTGTCAAGACTTGTTTTCAAACTTGTGCAAAGTTGACAATATTCGCATTCAAAGAACGCAATCCTAATGTGCAGTAAACATTGAGATTTTTTGGTGTCCGGTCTTCCAAATGGCCGCCCCTATTGCTTTTTTCATGGGCTCATTTCCACCGGAAGTTCCTTCGAACGCATCTCCATAATCTCCGATTACTGTTGGTTAGATATAGGGTTTCTGACTATACAGGTTCTTTCTGATACCCATAGCAAAACATTTTCTTTGAACGTGCTAATAAATTAGTTTCCAAAGCAAACTATAAAAAACAGGTATGGTTACGTTTTCATGCAGGAAGTCCTTTCCTTTTCATTCGTGGTATTTTATTCCATCCTCTTTCTTATATACAGTGTATGATCACTTTGTTGAAAATGACATTTTTGTTTTTCACTTTTTACAATGTACTTTGTTTGAACAAGTTACTTTGGTATTGGCATTGTCATTCCATTTACATTGTTGTACGTGTCGGTTATTATTGTCTTCAACATGGACTTGTCATTGTTACAACCAGTGATCTCATTGGCCTAGACTCAAAAACCACTAAAAAGTTAAGGTTCGAGGTGCATTTTGTCTGATTTTTTTTTAAGGTTTCAAGTAATTTGAGACCCAATCGCACAACATGCAATTTTGAAAAGATATCGTATTTGGGAACTTCATCAAAGAAGCAAAATAAAAATATTATTAGCTATTATCTTCTGCTATTCTGATTGGTTAAGCACGAACATTTCCTAAAATTCATTTAATGCAAATAGATTCTTTATTTTTATACTGAAATATAATTATGAACCATCAGCCCCTCCTCTATTCTTGAAACCAAAGATATTCTATGTGGGAAAGATCCAATACTGCAGAACAATGAAGTTTATGGTAGTTTTTATGTTGAGTTGAGCGTAATCATGTTATTGAGAGAAATCATTTGTATCAGTTTCCTGGTGTCATTTTGATGCAATTCGAGGCTGATTCATCTAGCAAATTTCAAATTACATCACATGGTTAATTAATTCCTATTTAGTTTTCTGCTTTTTGCTTTTTTATATGACAACGTTATTGCGATTAAGTGTATACATTTTCCTTTTCAATTTTTAATGGCCTAATTATGTATTCAGGTTATTCTATTCAAAGTCAGTTAATGTTTATCAATTACAAGTCTTGTTATCATTACCTCAACATTCAATCTTTCCCTCTCCATTTCTTCTTCTCTATTTCTCTCTTCTTGATCCCTCTGTTGAGCCTATACATGAGGTAAATGAAAATTAAAAAACCAACAGTGGGTATTTTCTTTACTTAAAAATGTCTTATAAATTATGTGGAATATAATGGAGACTATGCTATGGGCCGTTTGAAATTGTTCCGGTTTCCAAATATTTTTTTGCATTTTTGTTTGATTGTATTTTTATTTTGTTCTATGAAATATGGCAGAAAATAATTTTCATCAACTGATTACTCCCATGGAATATCCCAATCCCAATTGAGTACAGTATACAAATACTAAAAATAATCCTGTCACAAGAACTAGAATTGCTTTGACTTAAACAGTTGTATGCTTTGACAAGACTAACACAACTTTCAAGTTTTTATATAAGTTTTTATTACCTCAGCAATTAACCTCTCCCTCTCAATTTCTTCTTCTCTTGCTCTCTCCTCTTCTCTCTGTCTAGCCTAGCAAAGGAAGAGCAGAAAAAGAAACAATGTTCAGGTACATGCAGTGTACATTATAAAGTGTATGCAATTTTACAACAAAAAGTAGTATTCTGGTGGAAAAATGTTATTTCGATTGGGGGCTGCCCTATGGCATTTTACATGTAAGTTGTTGAAACTTCTAATTTACTTTTTTTTATGTGGCAAAACAAGTTACAGCAAGACATCTTCTGTGATGCCATATTGTACAATGCATGTTTTTTTTTTTAAATATGCTTATAATTATAATAATTATTAGGTAAAAAATTAAATTCAATGTTTCTTAGTGTGTTTTAAGACCTACATGTATTCATTTATTTACTATACAAATGAATATAGTTCCTCTTGTCATTTGAATTAATTAAACAAAACCTCACCCTTGCTCTGTCCTGTTCCAAGCTTGCTTGGTATTCAGCATCTTGTGCTGTTCTCAGTTCTCTAGATCTCCTGGATAAAATAATTAACATGGTAGGAGCCTGGTTAATGTGGCATTTTAATACAGATACAAAAGGAAATGGCACAATTACATACCTTAATTGCACCTGATCTTGTTGTACCCCCACTGCAGTCTGAATAAAAGCAATAACCTCTTGTACACTAGTCACTGTAAATGTAGAAATCACAGAAAAAAGCAATTTAAAGAAAATCCAAGATGATCTTTGAGAAATTAAAAAAAAGGGGGGGGGGGGATATTTGAGCTGGTTCCTTAGAGTTTTATAAAAAATCCTACACAAACCACCACGAGTTACATGTACAAATAAAAGCCTTGGCTATTTTTTTGTCTTGCAATTTTAGTTCACAGATTTGCCTGATATGTGATTATTTCTGATATATGAAGGTAGCATTTATGTCACTTTTTTGCTTTTCTGATGTTATAATATAATTCCTTGCGGGTGTGCACAAAAATATCAAAAGCTCATCAGTCGTCAGCACATGTGGCTTTAAAAATTTAAGTAGCAATCTTAACTGACACTTACAATCTGTCAAAACAACAGGGGTCATTTGAGCTCCAGAGGCATTATGGACGACAGAAACCAGCAATGGAGCATGTTGCTGTACATGAAGTGATCTTTGAACTGCAAAAAAAGAAAAGATGTGGTAATCCATGGATGACAGTCTTAAATATCAGCTGAGTCTGAGAAATGTGTACATGTATATGTACACATACTACAAATGTGTCACATGTAGACTTGTCATTCACTGTTTTAACAAAATGCGGATGGTGTTGGGATTGACTTACAGTACATACATGTATAACATTTATGCTGGTATGTTTCAGGTGTCAGATTTGTTTGAAGACATTCCTTTTTTATTTTGCTTGGTTTGTGTAGTTTAGAATAACAAGAAATCTAATAATTTATTTATTTATTTATAGTCTTATAGAGTCACTTACTTTCTGTACTTTCAGGGCAATCACCTATGCACCAGAAGTAAACATTACTGCAAGCTTGAATGAAATCAGGATCACTGAGGATGTTTCTAATGAAATAGGGCAAGATGGCAATTATAATTTTGAAAATATAAGAGATGTTAATTGAAGTCCTCCAAGTTGTTAACATGTAGCTGTATATACATGTAGATCATGTTGTTATTGAAATAATACAGTTTTGGAATTGTACAATTTGCATTTACCTGCAAAAGTCACCTCTGTGTATATCATATGCAGGATTGCTTGAGAAGTATACAATCATCGGTATTAAGTCTTGGGAAGCCTGATAATGCAGCTGATAAAAATTGTAACAAATAATACACAAAATGTCAGTGGTACAAACTTCAAGGGAATGTAGAACACAATAGTATTGATCAGTATCAATGCCAAAACAAATGCATGTAAATCAATATAGGAAGGTGCAGTTGTGGTTGAATTTCTTTGTTTTGAAAATTTTCAAATCAGTTTGTAGATTTTGTAGGTTTGTAGATCACGGTTACAAAATTGAGACAGAAAATTAAAATAAAAATTAAACACATAATTTTATTATCGCAACACATGTATAACTTAAAATGCTTACCAGTTCATATGGCATGGTGATTATATTTGGATGTTGCCATCCGTAAATTTCATTTTGCCATGCATAAAACATTTCTGGCTGCACACCAGTGAATGCTGCAATTGAAAACATTTAGTTAATGTTGAAATGTAATGATGTCAGTGACATGCATGTCACAAAAAGTTTTCATTTATTTCGAAAGGAGGTAAATAATAATATATATATAGATAGGCTTAGCCTAACAGCGGAGCTCTCTGAACAAAAACGATGATGATAAGCTTAACTAGGTGAAAGGTCGGAAGCACAAGAATAATTAGAATTAAGATTGACGACCAGGCTATTTTTCAATTTAAGCAATTCTCAAAAACAGTAAGCTTATTACGCGACCGTCTGCACAGTGCATTTAGACTGCACAAATTCCACAAAAGCTCACTGTTTCTGAAATGTGAAACCTCTCTTGAGTAGCAAACCACGAAAAAAAAGCAGGGAAAAACGATTTTGCAAACCGTTTTCTCTGCTAAACAAAACAAAAGTGTTTTTTTTTCGTTTTAAAATGTTTTATTCATCAATAACAAATCCCTAAAGTTTACAATATTATCCTGAGAGGCTAGTCATTTCCGGTTACAAGGCATCCTGCATTATAAAGCTAGTCATTTCCGGTTACAATAATACAAGGTCAGTTCCGGTTTACATGAGTCACTTGAAAGTCTAGTCCATAAGGGATTATTTATAAAGTTCATTTCCGGTCGTTTGGTCCACTTGAAAGTCCTTTCTGGTTTGCACATGATTACTTTAGTCATTTCTGGTATTGAATGATGAGTTGCCAGTAGCTAAATTATTTATAGAGTCACAAGCTTTGACTGTTGTATTTCACAAATATTCGGATGACACCACAAAGCAGAAAATTTCTATTTGGTCATTCGGGAGAAATCAATTTGCCCAGGGGAGGGGGTACTCCCATATATGAGCTATATAGGTATGTGCCGCTGTCAAGGGTATGGTTTTCAAGCAGTTTAGTCTGGGATAGGGTATAGTAATCAGAAATGTTTGGTCTAGAATAGGGTATCATTTTCCACAAAACTGATCAGTTGCATGAAGAATTTAGTCTAGACGAGGTTTACTGGCAAATGGAAAAATCGGTAATGTGTGCTGTACGACATTTTTACTGACCCCTGGTATCTTAGACTGTGATAGTGAACAAGTTTCTGCAAAATAGTGAGTCTAGAAAAGGTCTAGGATAGGGTAGGATTTTTCGGTGTTTATTCTAGAATAGGGTTGCAAAATGCAGCTAAAATGGTCTAGTATAGGTTAAGGGTCTCAGAGTCCCAGCCCCCCCCCCCCCCCCCCTCCCCGGGGGCAATTTGCAACTGTGTTGTGATGTCATTCCTTATGTCCCTTACAGTGTCCCGAGAGTTCTCGGTGCCATTGTGAAAATAATCGAGGGTAACAATTTTGAAAGTCTGTTTGTAAGAGCTTTTGAACAAATTTTGTTATCAACATTGAGTAGCGAAATGGCTGGGCCACCAATTTTTTAGGTTTTTCTTATCATCTTTCTTGTAAAGTAATGTAGTCACGCTTCCTTGCATTGAATCACTGAGAGAATTATTTTCCAAACTAAATTTATAATTTCGAACAGAATAGGGCCTAAAAGATCCCAGAATTTAGCGAAAAATTGTTGAGGTAATCCGTCTGAACCGGGGGTTTTCCCTGAAGAAAGTCCACGCATTGCGTGGGGAATTTCAGCCAAAGATAAAAATCCTTCGCAGGATAAAATTTCGCTCTCACTTAATCTGTTTACAAGATTGTTAAAAAATTCGGTTTGGACTGTTAAATTAACAGGTTCTTGCAAGTACAAATTACGGTAAAAATCGAAATGGGCCGGAATCTTGTGAAAAGACTTCAACACCGGCGGAGTTATAAATAGATTGAACAGTATTTTTCTGAGCACGTGAATTTGGTAGGTTTTTCATCTTCTTCAAGCCATTTGACTCTGCTACGAATTTGGCTTCCTCTCATTTGGGATAAATTAATGGCCCGAATTTCTCTTTCAAGCGTTTCTATGGTGGTTTTCGCTGAGCTATCTCCTTTAATAAGAGCCCGTTTAGCTTCGATCAAAGAATTTATAGTTGCGCGTTGTTTACTTCGACCAAAATCTATAGCAACTAATTTTATAGATTCTTTAAGAAAATCCCACAAAGCTTGAATGAAAGTAAATGCTTTCCAGTACAATGCATGTTTCTTAATAATTTCTGAGATCATATCGCAAACATCAAATTCTAAATTTAGCCTCCAAAGTCCTGGTCCACGGGAAAATGAATTATGCAAATTGCGGCTTAAATCAACAGAATCATGATCGGAAAAAACACAAGGCAAAATTTCAAATTTTAAAAAGGAATCATACAAGTCCTGAGCAATAAAAAAATTATCCAAACGTGTACCGATAGTTTTATCCGCATTATTACCATGTGCATTGTATTTTTCAGTCGGCCGTGTTTTTTTGCGCCAGAGAACACTGTGCAGATCTTTCAAATCCATGGAAATTGTAGGATTTCCTCCAAACTTATCAGAAACGTTTTCAATGCAGTTAAAATCGCCAGCAATAATTTTAAAAGAGTTCGGAAAAAATATTCATGAATTGTGTCATAAAAGTACGTTCACTTGGATTCGTGGGTGCATAAGTATAAAACCAAATTAATTTTCGTGTCGTCGAAATCAGTTAAAACACTAACAATTCTACCAGAAGAATCTTTTTTCCATTGTAAACATTTGAAATCAGTATTTTCAGCGACAAGAATGGCAACGCCGCCTTGTTTACCAATAGCGGGCGACCAGAAACTTTTACCGCGCCATTTCATTTAGCTGTCAGAGAATTATCGCATTTTGTCTTGTCGCTAAAGGTTCTTGTAAACAAATAAAATCAGAACGGGAATTTTTCGCAAAATCAAAAACAGAGCGTTGTTTCGCTTCATTGCCAAAACCACGGATATTCAAAGTTGTAAATTTAGCTCTGAATGCAAAAACTTGGAGAAAATTCTTCGGGTAAAATTAACATATTTAACTGAAGCTTAAGCTTAAGTCTTATTATTAAACTAAACAATTTTTGCAAATCACATTTAGACGTTACTTGCTTTTCTGCTTATGTTTGTTTGTCCCATGTCCAGTGTTTCTCCTCTTCGGCAAAGGTTGTTTGCCGTCATATTCATAACGTTCGAGAGTTTTAGTGTCCGTTTTCTCCGCTCCTGTGGTACTGGATTCCGTAATAAAATCAAACATCTCCCCGCTTTGAAAAATGTATGACGTTCCCCGAAGCAAGATTTTATCCCAGGAAGCTCTTCTTTTTCCACTAAAGCGGCTTCTGAGTATCCCTGTCTTGAGTAGCAAACCGCGAAAAAATGCAGGAAAATAACGACTCATAATTTCAACCGTTTTCTCCGCTCAGTAAACACAGCAGACAATCAAAGTGTTTTTCTAGCTGACGTGACATTCGGCCGTGTAACCGCGCAAAAAACAAAGCCTCGCTTTGGTTTCTACATGACGTCGTATGCGCATGTTTTGCAACGTCATATGCGCCCGCGAGCTAGTCCTGCGCGACGGAGCGCGGTCCTGTGTGACACACCACGATGTGACGCGCGGTCCTGTGTGACACACACACGCGCCCGCGAAACATTCCGCTATCCATGACCATGAAAAATGACGGCACAGGTTCTAATATATATAGATAGGCTTAGCCTAACAGCGGAGCTCTCTGAACAAAAACGATGATGATAAGCTTAACTAGGTGAAAGGTCGGAAGCACAAGAATAATTAGAATTAAGATTGACGACCAGGCTATTTTTCAATTTTAGCAATTCTCAAAAACAGTAAGCTTATTACGCGACCGTCTGCACAGTGCATTTAGACTGCACAAATTCCACAAAAGCTCACTGTTTCTGAAATGTGAAACCTCTCTTGAGTAGCAAACCACGAAAAAAAGCAGGGAAAAACGATTTTGCAAACCGTTTTCTCTGCTAAACAAAACAAAAGTGTTTTTTTCGTTTTAAAATGTTTTATTCATCAATAACAAATCCCTAAAGTTTACAATATTATTCTGAGAGGCTAGTCATTTCCGGTTACAAGGCATCCTGCATTATAAAGCTAGTCATTTCCGGTTACAATAATACAAGGTCAGTTCCGGTTTACATGAGTCACTTGAAAGTCTAGTCCATAAGGGATTATTTATAAAGTTCATTTCCGGTCGTTTGGTCCACTTGAAAGTCCTTTCTGGTTTGCACATGATTACTTTAGTCATTTCTGGTATTGAATGATGAGTTGCCAGTAGCTAAATTATTTATAGAGTCACAAGCTTTGACTGTTGTATTTCACAAATATTCGGATGACACCACAAAGCAGAAAATTTCTATTTGGTCATTCGGGAGAAATCAATTTGCCCGGGGGGAGGGGGTACTCCCATATATGAGCTATATAGGTATGTGCCGCTGTCAAGGGTATGGTTTTCAAGCAGTTTAGTCTGGGATAGGGTATAGTAATCAGAAATGTTTGGTCTAGAATAGGGTATCATTTTCCACAAAACTGATCAGTTGCATGAAGAATTTAGTCTAGACGAGGTTTACTGGCAAATGGAAAAATCGGTAATGTGTGCTGTACGACATTTTTACTGACCCCTGGTATCTTAGACTGTGATAGTGAACAAGTTTCTGCAAAATAGTGAGTCTAGAAAAGGTCTAGGATAGGGTAGGATTTTTCGGTGTTTATTCTAGAATAGGGTTGCAAAATGCAGCTAAAATGGTCTAGTATAGGTTAAGGGTCTCAGAGTCCCAGCCCCCCCCCCCCCCCGGGGGGCAATTTGCAACTGTGTTGTGATGTCATTCCTTATGTCCCTTACAGTGTCCCGAGAGTTCTCGGTGCCATTGTGAAAATAATCGAGGGTAAC
This sequence comes from Cladopsammia gracilis, assembly GCA_022457155.1. Classification (NCBI taxonomy): domain Eukaryota; kingdom Metazoa; phylum Cnidaria; class Anthozoa; order Scleractinia; family Dendrophylliidae; genus Cladopsammia; species Cladopsammia gracilis. The sequence continues at coordinate 273,348 of JAJGOT010000619.1, forward strand.
AATTTTGAAAGTCTGTTTGTAAGAGCTTTTGAACAAATTTTGTTATCAACATTGAGTAGCGAAATGGCCGGGCCACCAATTTTTGAGGTTTTTCTTATCATCTTTCTTGTAAAGTAATGTAGTCACGCTTCCTTGCATTGAATCACTGAGAGAATTATTTTCCAATTGGACGGAACTAAATTTATAATTTCGAACAGAATAGGGCCTAAAAGATCCCAGAATTTAGCGAAAAATTGTTGAGGTAATCCGTCTGAACCGGGGGTTTTCCCTGAAGAAAGTCCACGCATTGCGTGGGGAATTTCAGCCAAAGATAAAAATCCTTCGCAGGATAAAATTTCGCTCTCACTTAATCTGTTTACAAGATTGTTAAAAAATTCGGTTTGGACTGTTAAATTAACAGGTTCTTGCAAGTACAAATTACGGTAAAAATCGAAATGGGCCGGAATCTTGTGAAAAGACTTCAACACCGGCGGAGTTATAAATAGATTGAACAGTATTTTTCTGAGCACGTGAATTTGGTAGGTTTTCACCTTCTTCAAGCCATTTGACTCTGCTACGAATTTGGCTTCCTCTCATTTGGGATAAATTAATGGCCCGAATTTCTCTTTCAAGCGTTTCTATGGTGGTTTTCGCTGAGCTATCTCCTTTAATAAGAGCCCGTTTAGCTTCGATCAAAGAATTTATAGTTGCGCGTTGTTTACTTCGACCAAAATCTATAGCAACTAATTTTATAGATTCTTTAAGAAAATCCCACAAAGCTTGAATGAAAGTAAATGCTTTCCAGTACAATGCATGTTTCTTAATAATTTCTGAGATCATATCGCAAACATCAAATTCTAAATTTAGCCTCCAAAGTCCTGGTCCACGGGAAAATGAATTATGCAAATTGCGGCTTAAATCAACAGAATCATGATCGGAAAAAACACAAGGCAAAATTTCAAATTTTAAAAAGGAATCATACAAGTCCTGAGCAATAAAAAAATTATCCAAACGTGTACCGATAGTTTTATCCGCATTATTACCATGTGCATTGTATTTTTCAGTCGGCCGTGTTTTTTTTGCGCCAGAGAACACTGTGCAGATCTTTCAAATCCATGGAAATTGTAGGATTTCCTCCAAACTTATCAGAAACGTTTTCAATGCAGTTAAAATCGCCAGCAATAATTTTAAAAGAGTTCGGAAAAAATATTCATGAATTGTGTCATAAAAGTACGTTCACTTGGATTCGTGGGTGCATAAGTATAAAACCAAATTAATTTTCGTGTCGTCGAAATCAGTTAAAACACTAACAATTCTACCAGAAGAATCTTTTTTCCATTGTAAACATTTGAAATCAGTATTTTCAGCGACAAGAATGGCAACGCCGCCTTGTTTACCAAGAGCGGGCGACCAGAACCTTTTACCGCGCCATTTCATGTAGCTGTCAGAGAATTATCGCATTTTGTCTTGTCGCTAAAGGTTCTTGTAAACAAATAAAATCAGAACGGGAATTTTTCGCAAAATCAAAAACAGAGCGTTGTTTCGCTTCATTGCCAAAACCACGGATATTCAAAGTTGTAAATTTAGCTCTGAATGCAAAAACTTGGAGAAAATTCTTCGGGTAAAATTAACATATTTAACTGAAGCTTAAGCTTAAGTCTTATTGTTAAACTAAACAATTTTTGCAAATCACATTTAGACGTTACTTGCTTTTCTGCTTATGTTTGTTTGTCCGATGTCCAGTGTTTCTCCTCTTCGGCAAAGGTTGTTTGCCGTCATATTCATAACGTTCGAGAGTTTTAGTGTCCGTTTTCTCCGCTCCTGTGGTACTGGATTCCGTAATAAAATCAAACATCTCCCCGCTTTGAAAAATGTATGACGTTCCCCGAAGCAAGATTTTATCCCAGGAAGCTCTTCTTTTTCCACTAAAGCGGCTTCTGAGTATCACTGTCTTGAGTAGCAAACCGCGAAAAAATGCAGGAAAATAACGACTTATAATTTCAACCGTTTTCTCCGCTCAGTAAACACAGCAGACAATCAAAGTGTTTTTCTAGCTGACGTGACATTCGGCCGTGTAACCGCGCAAAAAACAAAGCCTCGCTTTGGTTTCTACATGACGTCGTATGCGCATGTTTTGCAACGTCATACGCGCCCGCGAGCTAGTCCTGCGCGACGGAGCGCGGTCCTGTGTGACACACCACGATGTGACGCGCGGTCCTGTGTGACACACACACACACACACACACACACACACACACGCGCCCGCGAAACATTCCGCTATCCATGACCATGAAAAATGACGGCACAGGTTCTATGAGTATGGGGCTGCGCAGCCAGGCCTTCGGCCTGGCGAGTGCTCCGCTATGAGTATGGGGCTGCGCAGCCAGGCCTTCGGCCTGGCGAGTGCTCCGCTATAATCCAAATTGTCAATAAATACATGTAAGTTCTGGATAAGAATCAAGAGCCTGTGCTTTAAGAATCAGTGAAACAGTTCATGCATTTCACGTATAAAGACCATGCAGAACACAACAAAGGTGCCTGTATGATCTTTAGTCAGGAGTTGGTAATTGTTTAATTTTTATGACCCTTTGTACATAACATTTATTTCCTTGTACCTACCAGAGAGAACTTGGCTGGAACGCGGTATTCTGCACGGTATAATCTCCCCCACTTCCGGACCTGCATGTTTTGATGGACAAAAATTAAAATGGTCTTTATTTGGTACACTGTATTTCAGAAAGCTTTATGTAAACACTTTCTTTACATGTACAAGTTGAATCTTGCATCAATGAACTAATCCATGTATCAGTGAGTCAAAGTATAAATAATTAACAACTATTCACTAAAGTGGAAGTGGGTGGTGGATATTTAAAAATAATTATAATTAAAATGATGCTTTTTAACTCATTTATTCCTGTTAACGATTACAATTTTGGCACGCAGATTGCTGGGAGGTGAATAGCACTTGCTATTCCGAGTTTCATGATCAGTAGCCAATCAGAGCGTGCCAACAATGCTATCCAATGTTTCAGTAAATACTAATAATATCTATAAATATAATGTAATTTAACACAAATGAAGACAAACCATTACTATTTTTGTCTGACACCTACAATGTAAATTTCGAGCACATTCAGTGCTCTTCTTCAGGGTGACTAAAAAACCGTTACAAGCATCATATACACAAGGTTATATAATAACTGCAGACAGTAGTTTAAAATGATTTTAAAATGATTTCAAACTTGTTTGATTTGTTCTTTTCTTTGTCTTTGGATTATGGTAATGAATCTGGAACAAAAGAAAATCAAAACTAAACTGCAGTATAGTTTGAAATCATTTTTACCTAAGATTCAATTAAATAAGCTCAAGCCATTGCTACATGTATCTTCACCATGACTTACTGATACAGAGATCTACTCAAAGATGATGCAGAATAAATGCACAAAAATGTTTATTTGCTTAAGAAGTTACCCACCTTGGACAGTGACTGATGCAGGCAGAGCCACCATATCTTCTGACACTGAAATGCAAAAATAAGGGATACAATGTTCTTCTGGATTAAAATGTTTGGAAGTCCATAATTTCTGCTCTTACATGTGATCTTATTTCCCTTAAATTACCCTGGATGAGACAACAACTGCATGACTGTCACTTAACAATCATAATAATGAATAATGTTGTATGCATTCCTCAGTGAGGTTTTCATTTCTTCTGCTTGAAACAAAGCCATTTGAAGCCAAAACATACAACATGAACTAAGCATAATGTTCACAAAAATAATTTTGACTTGTGAGTGTTGAATAAAATTACAAGTCATTGTCCACTAAATGTAACTTTTTAATTTGGGGCATATTTCTTTTAAATATGGACCTTGAATAGCAACACGGGAGCCATCCATTACATCATTGCCATCTGTTTCTACGAATAGAAAAGTCTAATATATATAGATAGGCTTAGCCTAACAGCGGAGCTCTCTGAACAGAAACGATGATGATAAGCTTAACTTAGGTGAAAGGTCGGAAGCACAAGAAAAGTTAGAATTAAGATTGACGACCAGGCTACTTTTCAATTTTAGCAATAGCTTATTACGCGACCGTCTGCACAGTACATTTAGACTGCACAAATTCCATAAAAGCTTACTGTTTGAGAAATGTGAAACCTCTCTTGAGTAACAAACCGCGAAATAAAGCACGGAAAAACGATTTTGCAAACCATTTTCTCCGCTAAACACAACAAAAATTTTTTTTCTTTTAAAATGTTTTATTTCTCAATAACAAATCCCTAAAGTTTACAATATTATCCTGAGAGGCTAGTCATTTCCGGTTACAAGGCCTTCCTGAGTTAAGGCTATTCATTTCCGGTTACAATAATACAAGGTCAGTTCCGGTTTACAGTCACTTGAAAGTCTAGTCCATACGGGATTATTTATAAAGTTCATTTCCGGTCGTTTGGTCCACTTGGATATCCTTTCTGGTTTGCACATGATTACTTCAGTCATTTCTGGTAATGAATGATGAGTTCCCAGTAGCTAAATTATTACAGTCACAAGCTTTGACTGTTGTATTTCACAACAGTTGGATGAAGAATTTAGTCTAGACGAGGTTTACTGACAAATAGCATTTAATAATCGGTAAGGCGTGCTGTACGACATTTTTACTAACCCCTAGTATCTTAGACTGTGATAGTGAATGAGTTTCTGCAAAATAGTGAGTCTAGAAAAGGTCTAGGATAAGGTAGGATTTTTCGTTGTTTAGTCTAGAATAGGGTTGCAAAATGCAGCTAAAATGGTCTAGTATAGGTTAAGGGTTTCAGAGTCCCAGCGGCACACCCCCGCCCAAAAATTTGCAAAGTACCCCCCGGTCATTTTGCAACTGTGTTGTGATGTCATTCCTTATGTCCCTTACAGTGGCCCGAGAGTTCTCGGTGCCATTGTGAAAAGTTGCTTTATTTCGAAAAACCCATATACCATAAGTATGGTCTTAATGAGCGTGCTCGAATGTCATTCTCGTCGTCAGCAGAAGTCCATTAGGTAAAAGAAACTAGTCTTAACATTAACTAAAAACCAAGTATTGAGTAGTGCCGATAGGGTGGGAGTGAAAACACCCCACACCCTTCCACAGGTTCAAATTTTAATCTAGCTTGGAAAGGCGTGGTAACCAGTTATCCGGTTCCACATTTGCAGTACCATTGCTAAACCAGACACCCAAGATTAACATTCTTGACACCCACGTCAGGCCATAACGAGTGTCCGGACGTGAGCACCAAGCTCCTAACTTCATGGCTTCTGTACTCTTTGCCACATTTAATTTAGTCCCTGTACCTGTCTCGTAATTGTGAAGTAAAGTAAACAATTTGTCTAAAGAAAAAATGTTGCTTACAAAACATGTGGAGTCATCCCCATATTGGTGAATTTTAGAACGCTTTCCTCAGGCTTCTGGAAGGAGAAAACTTTTAGTAGTATCATCCTTTCTTATACTGGTAGCCAAAACCTGCACATAAAATGTACAAAAGTGGAGACCGGGGATCCCACACTCGAGTGAAATTTCTTTAGTCAAAAAACCCTTAACTATAATTGTCATATTTGCTTGACAGTATAATGTAGAAATCCACCGCTGGAAATTAGGGCAAAATCCAAAACGACTTAAAACATTGGTAAAAAGTTTACCAATGTTTTTCTACCCTGTCAAAGGCTTTCTCTTGATCAATATTGACAGCAAGATACCAGTTTCATTGGTAATATTTATATAATCTAGAGTGTCACGCAAGAGAAATAAATTCTCAAAAATCGTCCTACCTGGGACGGAATAAGTTTGATCTTCTTGAAATAATCGAGGGTAACACTTTTGAAAGTCTGTTTGTAAGAGCTTTTGAACAAATTTTGTAATCAACATTGAGTAGCGAAATGGCCAGGCCACCAATTTTTGAGGTTTTTCTTATCATCTTTCTTGTATTAAAAGTAATCTAGTCACGCTTCCTTGCATTGAATCACTGAGAGAATTATTTTCCAAACTAAATTTATAATTTCAAACAGAATAGGGCCTAAAAGATCCCAGAATTTAGCGTAAAATTCTTGAGGTAATCCGTCTGAACCGGGCCACGCATTGCTTGGGTGATTTCAGCCAAAGATAAAAATCCTTCGCAGGATAAAAATTTCGCTCTCACTTAATCTGTTTTCAAGTTTGTTCAAAAATTTGGTTTGGACTGTTAAATTAACAGGTTCTTGCAAGTACAAATTACGGTAAAAATCGAAATGAGCCGGAGTCTTGTGAAAAGACTTCAACACCGGCGGAGTTATAAATAGATTGAACAGTATTTTTTCTGAGCACGTAAAAAAGAATTTGGTAGGTTTTTCACTTTCTTCAAGCCATTTGACTCTGCTACGAATTTGGCTTCCTCTCATTTGGGATAAATTAATGGCCCGAATTTCTCTTTCAAGCGTTTCTATGGTGGTTTTCACTGAGTTATCTCCTTCAATGAGAGTCCGTTTAGCTTCGATCAAAGGATTTATAGTTGTTAATATCGCGATTTAACTTAATGTGCCTTGTTTACTTCGACCAAAATCTATAGCAACTAATCTTATAGATTCTTTAAGAAAATCCCACCAAGCTTGAATGGAAGAAAATGTTTTCCGGTGCAATACATGTTTCTTAATAATTTCTGAGACATTAAATTCTAAATTTAGCCTCCAAAGTAATGCATTATGCAAATTGGGGCTTAAATCAACAGAATCATGATCGGAAAAAACACAAGGTAAAATTTCACATTTTAAAAAGGAATCATACAAGTCCTGAGCAATAAAAAAATTATCCAAACGTGTACCGATAGTTTTATCCGCATTAAACCATGTGCATTGTATTTTTCAGTCGGCCGTGGTTTTTTTTTGTGTCATAAAAATACGTTCACTTGGATTCGTGGGTGCATAAGTATTAAACCAAATTAATTTTCGTGTCGTCGAGTTCAGTTAAAACACTAACAATTCTACCAGAAGAATCTTTTTTCCATTGTAAACATTTGAAATCAGTATTTTCAGCGACAAGAATGGCATCGCCGCCTTGTTTACCAAGAGCAGGCAACCAGAAACTTTTACCGCGCCATAAATAGCTGTCAGAGAATTTATCGCATTTTGTCTTGTCGCTAAAGTTTCTTGTAAACAAATAAAATCAGAACGGGAATTTTTCGCAAAATCAAAAACACAGCGTTGTTTGGCTTCATTGCCAAAACCACGGATATTCAAAGTTGTAAATTTAGCTCTGAATGCAAAAACTTGGAGAAAATTCTTCTGGTAAAATTAAGCTTACATATTAACTAAACAATTTTTGAAAATCACATTTAGACAGTTACTTGCTTTTCTGTTTATGTTTGTTTGTCCGATGTCCAGTGTTTCTCCTCTTCGGCAAAGGTTGTTCGCCGTCATATTCAGAACGTTCGAGAGTTTTAGTGTCCGTTTTCTCCGACCTTTGGTACTGGAAAAATCCGTAATAAAATCACACATCTCCCCGCATTGAAAAATGTATGAAGTTCCCCGAAGCAAGATTTTATCCAAGAAAGCTCTTCTTTTTCCACTAAAGCAGCTTCTGAGTATCCCTTAATTAGTATCTCTGTCTTGAGTAGCAAACCGCGAAAAAATGCAGGGAAATAACGACTTTTCTTCTCCGCTAAAACACTGACCAGCGAAAGATCCAAACTTTTTAAAACGTGTTCACCGAGCTGACGGCTGTGTAGCCGCGCGAAAAACAAAGCCAGCTCTATATTCCTCCAAAAACGCTTGATTTGCAGAGTCACACAACCTCAAATGCGGTCTTGACCACTGTTCGAGAAATTGTGAAACCTGTCTTAAGTAGCAAACCGCGAAAATGCAGGGAAATAACGACTTTTAAACGGTTTTCTCAGTTTTCTCCGCTAAACACAGCTCCAACTAACGTGTTTACCGAGCTGACGTGACATTCGCCATGTAGCTGCGCGAAGGCGCGAAAATCAAAGCCTCGCTTTCGTTTCAAAATGCCCAACACGGGGGGCGGCGGGCGGACGGACACGCGCCCGCGAAACATTCCGCTGGTCATGACCATGAAAAATGACGGCATGGGTTCTATGAGTATGGCGCTCCGCGCGGGCCTTCGGCCCGCAGAGCTCCGCTAAAAATTAAACTGCGACCTTCATTTCTTCACATCAGACAATCAAAGAATAAATCACACAATCAAATAAATCACACGATTACCTTGGCCATCTGAACTTCTGTTTTCAGGCGAAAGCGACATCACTGAAAATGGCGAGCCAGGTGAACCTGTAGACAAGTTAATAGTATCATTAAAAATGGGTGTCATTTTGGTGGTGAATCATGTAAAATCAGAAAAATTGATTATAAGCTGTACTTAATTTTACTTAGCCTACATGTACAGTGTACGTGTCATGACAATCGATCTTCCTTATTTTTTAAATACACTGAACAGAACTGAAATAATTGAAAAGTTACCTATTGGAGAAGATAACAAAATAGATTCTGGCAAGGAAACATCTTGCAGTCTGTCATGTGTATTAACATCCCATGCTGGACTAAGGAGATCTGTATTTTGGAGGTAGGCAATCAAGTCAAACTAATTTTGTAATTTTCTGTTAAAAGATTATGGTATGGATTGGGCAGCGACTCTATTTATTTGCAATAATATACTGATGTAATTACAGAATAATTGTTTACTGTAGGTACTTGAAAGTGATACATTATTTTAATAGGCTAAGCAAAATATTCCTTTAGCATTTGTCTTACATTGTACATACATGTAATGTGCACTAAACTTAAAAAAGTTAGATTGAAACATTATTTCTCTGTCGCCTCCATCGCTCAACTATTATTTATGGTTTAACTGAAAAAAAAACTTTGAATTTTAAAAAAAGCAAACTTACCTCTGTCATCATCATCATCCCCTATAATTGCTGGAACAGCAATTGTTGTGGACGTACTAGGTCCTGTAGCAGATGTGTTGACTACCTGTATAGTCTGTGCAGTGCCTGTGTTGGTAGCAGGTGTAGTACCAGTGTGTGTATACATAGTACCTGTGCTTGTAGTGGTTTGTATAGTACCAGCGGTGGTGGTGTGTGTGTGTTTGTGGTGTGTGTAGTGCTTGTGTGTGTGTAAGCAGCACCTGTGTTTGTAGAAGTTTGTGTAGTGCCAATGGTGGTGGTGCGTGTGTTTGTGGTGTGTGTAGTGCCTGTGTGTGTATATGTAGTACCTGTGCTTGTAGTGGTTTGTGTGGTACCAATGGTGGTGTATTTGCAGTGATTTGTGTGGTATCAATGGTTGTGGTGCTTGTGTTTGTGTTTGTGGTAGTAGTACTGGTAGCATGGCTAGAAAGACACTGCAGAAGACTTTGGATATTCTGCCTGAATATATAACCAGGACTCGCTGTGTTAGTTGGAGTCATCTAGGCACACAAAGAAGGAAATATTTAAATACAATGTACATGTGTAGTGGAATCTCAATTTCTCAAACAGCCCTCAAAGGGAAATAAAAATTGGTTCAAGAAATCAGGATTTTGAGAAATTTGAAGGTGGCATCAAGTCATGCTAAATTGCCATGGTACATGTGTGTGTATTGTTTAACTTTATCATGAGCAAATAAAGGTGCATTTTCACAGAAAGAGATCTTTTTTTTGTAGATTCAGTATTTCCAGTAACAGATGACAGATTTGTTGTTTGCTGTGTAATAATAATGAAGTGACAACTTGTCAGGAAGTGTTTACATTGTATTTGCTTCAAGGCACAAATGTAGCTGAAATCATTGATCTATTGGTTTCTTATTTTTTGGAGGTTCAAGTCACTGAGGGTCAAATGACATCTGTTTTCTCTGGCTATAAAAAAGACAAAGCAATTGGCATCCTATTGCACACTCCAGAAACTATTAAAAATACTATAATACTCTTCAAAGTGCAAGTTTGGTTGATGCTTGATGTAAGCCTCATTTTCCCAATTTCTTTAAATTTGTTTTCAGCACTAACTGCAGGTGCTATATATGCTTCAACTTCGTGGCAATTTGCATACAGAGCACATTTTTATGCGAACACACAATGCTATGTCCTAGCATACCTACATGTATATGTACTCTGAATTCCACTGTGCCATTCTAACAAAGGAGACTTGAATAATTACACCCCGGTAAGGCTGAGCCTGCACATAGGAGAGTATAATGGTATTTTTCGGAAGTGGCCAATTCTTGACACTTTAACCAATTTTACTTACTGCTGGCGTCACGTTGGGTAGTTGGAAGTGTGGCCTTATGTAAATTGGACATTGCGACCTCCAGGTTGTTTTTAATGAAGTGCCTGTTCGATTCTGTTCCTGAGGGTCCAACTGAATCAACTTTCTCTTGTTTGCTTCATCGCAATTTAAAAAATCAAACTGGGAGCAATCTCTGTAATAGTTAAAAACAAAATAATTATGTTTAAATAAGCCCAGATGCATGGTCAACCCCTGAGTCCGAGAGCTTGCTACCAGGCTAAGTGAACATAAAAGACACAGCATAAAAGGCAGGGTTGGAAAGCAGCACCCTGCTACAATGTATGCACTCACCAACACAACTACAATTGCACATCACTTGTTATATTGCACTTGCTTCAGCTGCTTTACAGCTATTCTTATTCATTTTTCTCACGAAATAATCAAAGACAGAACAGGGACGCTTGCCCATCATTCCATACTTCAAGAATGCCATTTTGTTATGAGATAAACATTTGGGAATCCCCCATTTACTCTCAGTCTCTCAGAAGGGATGCACATAAAAGATATTTTGATAGTTTTAAGTGGACACTTTTTAATAATAATTTTGAATATAATTGAATAATTTTTAATATATTTTGAATTTAATTAAATTTCTTTAAATAAGCTTTCTTAATTACAAGTGTTATGTAATAGTTCACATCGTGTCCGAAAAGCCCTGTTCAAGGGAGTATGTATGTATGTATGTATGTATGTATGTATGTATGTATGTATGTATGTATGTATGTATGTATGTATGTATGTATGTATGTATGTATGTATGTATGTGTTTATGTACTGCAAAATTTTAGTGCTGTGGGAGGGAGAGATGGAATTTCTGATTTGACTGGACAGGTTGGGTTGCTTGCTGAAAAAATGACCCCGAAATTTAAAGTTGAGACATTTTCGTTTCCAGTTGCTTTCATTTAACTTGTACTTTGTGCCCTGTCTTCCTAAAATAAAATAAATGGGAGCTGATACTGGTCAATTTTGGGTTTTGAGCTGTGGGTCGCTTTAACTTCTATGGGACTGGGTACCAAAAGATCCTCAGGCCCTTCCTTCCTGGACAATTAATGCAGTGGTGTTCTGTTTATTTTGATTGACTCAATTAAATTCCATTTTTGAAGCTTGTGAGTGCTATCTCCTAAATTAACCTGTTCCCTTCAGATACTGCTATAGTTTTTGTGCTATATAAGACTCACTGGGTATCAAATAATTCGTAAGCCAATTCTCTATTCTCTTGAATGGTTGAGATCACAGGAGTTTACTGCTGCTGAAAAGTGATGTTATCCAAAAAATAACAACTCAGTGGTCGCATGAGATTCTCCCAGCTACATTTCTTAATTGATCTTCTTCTCTGAGCCTTTCCTGTAATCGGTGTTTGCTTTTCCTTACCGTATGAAAGATATTCGTCAAGAGTAAGCTTATTCAGCTGATCGTGAAATTCTTGCCGCCGCCGCCGCCTCTCGTTGCGTCTATAAACAAAATCATTTTGTCCAAACACTTCCAGTCGGTGTCGCCTCTCCTGATCGGTTTCGTTTAGAATTCTAATGGTGGCATTTTGTCAAGGCGTTTGAACCTACTCAAACGCGGGTGTGCCTAGACTGTTCGAAGTCTTTGTATTATATGCTATCGTTGTCTCTTTGTTGCTCGATCGCGCTGAATTTCACGTCACCGTTCAGCGGAGTTTCGGTGGTTAATTTCGTCATTTGCATCAGAAATCGGTTGTGTCACCGACGGTAGAGCCGGCCGCCATGAAAAAACGGGACATGAGAGAGCGAAGCTCGGCCCTGGCTCGGGCCGAAGGCTGGTCGGGTCTTCGGCCCTCGCTTCGCGAGGTACTCAAGTCCAGGCTTTCACAGTCTGTTTCGAAAATGGTCACCAAGCGTCACCGCGTGAAAAGATGATTCGGCCAATTTTGCGTTTCTGGACATCTGAGAGAAGAAACTTTTCTTCCTCTGAAAACATATCAAACGAATGGGCAATAGATTCCGCTGTAGTTTTTTTTTTTTAAATTAATCATGCAAAATTGTAGTCATTTTAATTTGATGTGGCCCGCCATTACACGGTACTGCTTGAAACGTTTTACCGTCGTTTCGCTACAAATCAGGGTCGTTTCGCAGTGCATTAAAGAACGAGAAATATTTGATATCCTCACTAAAGTATTAGTTCAGCCCATTCTCTGTCGTGTTCATGCAAGATTAGTATTGTAGCGAAACGATTTGAGGTAACTTTATATTTGTAGCAAGTCGATTTGCAGCGAAACTGCGACTTGTAGCGAAACGACTTTGTAGCGAAACCCTTGATATTGGATATTTCCCGATATTTCAAAGTGAATCGACTGAAACTCTATATATCTTGGGTTGTTGCGTACAGACCGGCCGGAATGGCAACACAATCAAAGTAATGCTACATTATCTGTGATATTTCCAACTGCCTACTACCAGAGTAAAACTAAATCCCCTAGCTTGCGAAAACTTGAGTCCTGGCTGGCTTCAGGTTTCACATACATTTAGAGAATCAAATAAAACTGTAGGATATTTAGTCTATTTACTTACGTTATATTTCTAAGATGACCCTGAGCCTGAAACCCATGAAGGATGCTCGTCCGCACCTCCGGCGGCGTCATCCCGCTTCTAAAGGAGACCCTTGCCTCTCGTTGCACGTCTCGTATGTGCTGTCGTTGTCTTCCTCTTGGCACCTCTTCAGCATCTGGTCCCGACAGCAATACAACTAGTCGCGTGAAAACATGGCCAGGTGTTGGGTATGGGGTTGTGCGTCCACGGCCACGGCCACGGCCTCGTCCTCTTGTGGCGGCTGTTTGTGGACTAAATAGTGGCCCGATGTTTCTTAGGACGGAGTTGACAGTGTTCGTTGTAGTGCGGGCGTTCGTTGCAGTGTTCGTTGTAGCCGTGTTCGCTGCAGCCGTGTTCGTTGCAGCCGTGTTCGTTGCAGCCGTGTTCGTTGCAGCCGTGTTCGTTGCAGCCGTGTTCGTTGCAGCCGTGTTCGTTGCAGCCGTGTTCGTTGCAGTCGTGTTCGTTGCAGATGAATTGCCGGTAGATCTAAAAAGGCGATTTACCTCGCTGTTCACTTGCGGTTGATTCAAAAAAGAAAGTAATGTTCGAAGATCTCGAAGAGCGTCTTGACTCATGCTTGGTGCGGTCTGTCTAATTGGAAAGTTCCACTCGCTCTATTTTATGGATATCAAACCGGTGCGTTTGAGAAGTGATCACTTAAAAGTGATTTCTTTTGTGTTTTCAATTTATTTGTTTAAGCCGTGTTCCAAACAATGGAATAAAAGATCGACCCGCCTTTAATTTAGTTCGCTATTGTTTGGAAATTTGTCACATATTTGCTTGGAATTTGATGTTTCACTAAGAGGGATCACAAGTAGCCCAAGTTCAAGTGATTTAAACTTAAACGTCGTGGTAACTGTTGCGTAATGGAGTGCTAAAACAATAGAAAATGTTTGAATAAGAATAAAGCTAAAGACCCATAGGATAAGTTTAGGACACCAATATGACCGCCAATTTATTGTTTTGGGACACCAATATGGCTGCCGTGACGTCACGTGCAAACGCTCTATAGCGAAATTACAAGGATTTGTATGGGGAAAATTCACTTTGAATTTGAGCGTAAAATTAGGAACGATAAAATTAGGAACGATACTTGAATAAAACTGGCTCACCTGAACTTCTTTGCGTGTTTACTTGTGTCTTGAGTGGTTTTGGGATCGATTCGAAGCGATTCCAGCGAGTTTTAGTTCATCTGTTTCTTGCTCCTCTAGGGAGGAAGAAAGAGGGTCGTGAAGGGGTAAAATGGGAGCTGGGATTTGCCTTTTTTAGAGGCTGGGAAATGGGATTTTGTGCACTGGGACTGGGATTCATGAAACAAAAACAATAGAAAAATGGGAATGGGATTTCAATTTGAGCAACACAGGCTGGGATTGTGGGATTTGAGCTGGGATTTGAAAAAAACAATTTGCTGGGAAATGGGATTAGGACCCCCCCCTTCACGACCCTCAAGAAAAACAGTTGAACTTAAACGATGGAATCGCTTCGACTCGACCCCAAAGCCACTCAAGACACAAGTAAACACGCAAAGAAGTTCAGGTGAGCCAGTTTTATTCAAGTATCGTTCCTAATTTTATGTTCAAATTCGAAGTGAATTTTCCCCATACAAATCTTTATAATTTCGCTATTACGCAAAATTTACCACGATGTTTAAATTACAACGTGTTAACAACACTTGAGCTTGGGCTTCCTGTGGAGGAAAGGACTAATAAATAAATATGTCTGATACTCGTTCGCCTATAACTCTTTAACGAAATGCTTTTGTGCTTCAAAATTTGCCCCAGACGTGTAACTTTAAACTCCGATACAATTCTATAAACATTTTGGAACCGAAATCTGCTGTTTACAGCTTCTGATTTTTGATGTGCCGCCCAGGTTTGTAGTTCTGGGGATAGGAGATTTAAAATCAAGAATCAGACGTTTGCGTTGACAAAGTCCTTGGCAGCGAGGTAGAGCGAAATACCATGGTTTGGACAAGGTTGCAACGATTCGACTATTTCCTCCAACTGAATGCGTTGTTCTGCTGAAATGGGGCTCGTCACTTCCGTCACCTGAACGTCATTGTTCGTCCTGTTTTGTGGAGTTGGGCCATCAACACCGACTCCGAATTGTGACTCGTCGATGGCTTCTCTGTCGAAGACATCTCTGATTGCCGGATCATTTGCTCCAAATCGCTGAAACATTCCTCTTACGTACAGCTGCTGCGACGTGAAATTTCCCTCAGTGGAAAGCTTGTGGTTGTTCCACGAACGTTGAAATGAATTTAGCGCCCGGTCGATTAAAGGAGTAAAAACAAAATGCAAACAGAACGTGTCATTTTCATTGTCAGGGTTAAGAATTCCGGTGTCTTCCATAAAGTAAAATAAATTGTAAAAAATGGTTCCAACACAACGAAAGTAGTCACGCCATAACCGCTCAATACGTTGATTGTGAACAGAGCTACCAGTAATATGACTCCCTCTTCCCGTTCCTAGACGAGAGATCATTTCACGTGCCACCTCCACGTTTTCCATACCAAGATCAGATCTCACTCGAGAAGGCCAGTCGAATTCTACCGTGGCAGACAAAAACTGATCTCTCACCGTATTAGCGCGGTTGTTCGTAGAGCAGGCGAGATAAACACACAGGCGCGAAAAACCGTCGATTCCGCCATGAATGACGAACTTCCAGCGAATAAGTTTGTGGTTTCCATCCACATGCCACAACGAGTTTGGGCCAGGAACTCTGTATTGCCGTCTCTCTACCACGTGGCTAAATCTTGCACGGATGTTTAAAGTGTCCACACGATGCAGAGATGCCCTGATCCTCTCTCTTTGGACATGAATTCCCCGGTCTTCCACTTCCCCTTGCACCATTCGAATTCCACTGAAAGGCGTTCGTCTCACAATGTCACGCACCAAAACATCGAGGTCAGCGTCTGAAATGTCCGAAAATCTGGGGGTAACGTCACTGCCGAGTCCAAGCGATACACGGTGGCGGTTCAAAGTGCTGATCGAGACGCCCAATAAATCAGCTATCTCCGTCCACTTGAAGGAAAATTCTCTTAGGTAGATAATTTGCTCACGGGTAATGATATAGCGAGGTCGACCAACGTTTCCTTGTTCTCTCTGGCATTGATACCCTTCAGAATCAAGGCCTCGTATTTTATCGAAAATCTGCAATTGCATGGCTTCCAATGATCCCTTTATTTGAGACAGTTGGGCTCTAAAATTCATAGCATCGCCTTCGATAACCGCTTCACTGAGTACCGACAGCATCCAGCGCAACCGACTATTCGCCTTCTCGAGCCTGGAACTATATGCCTTTAAGAGCTGCCGTTCACTTTGAATAAGAAGAAGGCGGTTTATTTCTTCCACCAAATGTAGCAAGCCGCCCACAAACTCCCGCACGATGTCAGACATAGCTGTAAAAGAGTCGAAATAGATATCGGGATAACCAGAGCGCCTGATCGCATTAATATCGGGATACTGAATTTGTTTAGATGAAATCGTAAACTGATACACGTGCTAAATAGAGTTATGTATTAAGACGTCTATTAATTAATACACTCGTACTCGTGTGAGCTAACAAGACAAGACACTATGACCCCGATTGTGTTTTGTCGAGCTCTTTCTTCACCCGGGTTCTCTATTGATCCGACTAAAAATATATGCACTGTATTTCCTTTTTTTAAAGGCGGGAGTTAACCTAAACGCCATTTTTCTGCCACTTGACATGGCTTTAATGGAAATATCTCGTTCACGTTTCAAGCAATCCAAAAACCCTATGCTTAAAATATAAACCTATGTTATGGGGTGTTTTGTAAACTTTTGGGTGATTTTTGGGTATGTTTGGGAGGAAACATTCTTTCTCAAAGAATTGTTAAAATTTAGAGAAATAAGAAATATTGAAGATTTAGTGAATTTTAAAAATTAGAATTTGTAGTTAATAATTAATAGACGAATACCAAGTTAGTCCACTAGCAATCTGGGGTGCTCTTGCGTGGGTATCGACTGTCTGTTGGTGTTCCAAAATTCATTTTCTTTCACTTATCCCTTCTAAAAACCTCTTAAAATTTCATTAAAATTCAGGTTTACCCCCGCCTTAAACGCCCCACTCATAAAAAATCAATCCTCTTTGGTAGGGTCTAGGGGTATCGAATGGCCCCATAAAATTTCAAGTCCTCGCAAAATGTGGCCTTTGCTACGGATTTGCTCGCAAAATTTAAACCAGTGCTCGCTTGCTCGTGCTCGCAGAATTTTCGCAATTGCTCTCATGCTCGGATTCTCGTTAAAATTTGCTGATTGCTCGAAATTTCATAAATCGTGCTTTGTAGGTTTTATTGGTACAGAAATAAATGTTCTGTCAAATGATTTGTATAACGTGGGAGAGGCCCAGAGGAGAGGTGGCACTCAGTAATGAAATTAGTCATTATAATGATACAAGCTAATACAGTATTGCAAATTTACGAAGTGTTTGCTACTTGCCTGTTGTTTTTTCCTAAAGTGCTGGCAAAAGAAATTTGACTACTGCTCGTTCTCGCAATAAAAAAATCAGTGCTCGCATGCTCGCTCGCAAATGCTCGCAAAGACCATTGATACCCTTCAGGTGGAAATATTTGATATAATCGCCTCCCTCAAAAAATCGCCTCGATCCCTGGAAACAAGCTTCGATTTAATTGTTACAATTACAGAAACGTTGGAGAAGCACAGGTCTCATATAGTTTTTCTAAAGGGAGTTTCATGTTTGACTACTTCCGCTTGGTGCATTTGCTTTTATTTTGGAACTCTCTAATAACACAATGGCCAATTACAGGAGCCGGTACTCGGCTACAGCCAATTAGCTTTCCAGCACGAACACTTGAAATAATCCCCCACCCCTTTGATTAATCGCCACAACTCCTGAATAATCGACTACTTTTGTAGTAAAAAAAGATTGCCCTTGCCTATTATTCTGAGAGGAAAGACGGTATAGGGAAAGCATGTTGGTCAGAGACCAGTCAAGAATAGGTGCAGCATTCATGACATTGCATAGCCTGATACCCACTGAAGCCGAACTGCAGATCTGCAAATCAGTTTACGTATTTAGTAGTCTAGTTTGGTACTTTTGCAAAGCCACGAACACATAAACTAGAAAGGAAGCGATAGAGAGCTAAGATCTGTTAATTGGGATGCAATTATTATTATCTGACTATTATTATTATTATTATCATTATTATTATTATTATTATTATTATTATTATTATTATTATTACAAAGTTCTTATTACAAGTTGGAACCGATCAGGAAATATATAATAGATTTTTTTGGTATATTTTGTGTCCCAAGTGGCCATATTGTTATAACAAAAAAAGGCCATGGTTTGAATGGTCAAATTGTATGTGTTTGTAGAAGAAAGACAGACCACTGTTGAAGACCGTAGTTACAATAAGCATGAATCGGGATGTAGATTCTTCTGTAAATTACTCTTCTGTAAATGACGGTCGATTCATTTGGGAGCCAAGTTTGTAATTGTATATGTCATTTTCTTATAATTGTATAATACCAAAGTTGTGAATAAACATTAACATACAGAGCTTTATATTGCATCATGAGTAAACCAATAAAATATTTTTTTAGTATAAAACGAAACTCAATTGAGCGTCGAAAGTATTTTCGCGATTTCTTTTTGATTGGCTAAAAAATATCGCGCCACTTTCTCAACCAATCAAAACTAAAACAAAACTACTACAGCATCGCGCGCCAACAAAACCACCAGCTATGTAGTCTGCCTCTGTTGGGATAGGCCAGAGTGATTGCCATTGGTTTCAATTAAAACACTTAATGATGATGATGATAATAATAATAATAATAATAATAATAATAATAATAATAATAACAATAATATGGGATATCAATGTCCAGTGTGACAACGTGATAGAGGCGAGAAGATCAGACATAATTGTAATTGACAAGAAAGAGCGAAAGGGGTTAATCATCGATATTACTGTACCAGCTGATGTAAGAGTAGAGGAAAAAGAAAGGGAAAAGTAGAAAAGTATCAGGATTTGAAGAGAGAGATTGGAAGATTATGGAAACTTTAAAAAGTGGAGGTTGTACCTGTAGTAATAGAGGCCCTTGGAAGTGTCGCCAAAGAATTTGATAGGTGGATTGAAAAGCTAGGAATAACATTCAATGTTGGAGTGGTGCAAAAGACTGCCTTGTTGGGAACTGCAAGGATATTGAGGAAAGTGTTGGAAATGTGAAGAAGAGATAATTCCGTTAGCCCTTGGTCATTTGTTATGACTAGCCTAATAGAACAAATTACGGCAATGACAACAGCCAGAACATGATGTTAAACAAGGATAATAATAATAATAATAATAATAATAATAATAATAATAATAATAATAATAATAACAAATAAATAAATAAATAATAGCGTAGCACTTGCCAGGCCGAAGGCCTGGCTGCGCAGCTCCATACTCATAGAACCTACGCCGTGATTTTTCATGGTCATGGCTAGCGGAATGTTTCGCGGGCGCGTGTCCGTCCGTCCGCCCGCCGGCCGCCCGCCGTGTTGGAACAACATCCGGGATCTTGAAAGCAAGGCTTTGTTTTTCGCGCGGCCACACAGCCGTGAGCTCGGTAAACACTTTAGTTGTTTTCTTGTGCCTAGCGGAGAATTAAACTCGTTATTTTCCTGCATTTTTTCGCAGTTTGCTACTCAAGACAGGGATACTAATTAAGGTATACTCAGAAGCCGCTTTAGTGGAAAAAGACGAGCTTTCAGGGATAAAATCTTGCTTCGAGGAACTTCATGTATTACATTTCTATCAATGCGGGAGATGATTTCAGAACCAGAAGCGGAGATTTGAATTTCCAAGCAAGCGAGGAACTTAAAAGGTAAAACAGATTACAGTTTTCGATGAGAATTTATGTTGATATCAATCTGTGAGTTTTTTTTTTTTTTTTTTTTTTTTTTTACGGTGGTTTCAAAGGGACATGCATTTCTCCCACTTTTTCTTTGGCTTGCGACTTACTTGCGACTTACTTCCGACTTACTTGCGACTTAGCTGCGACTTACTTGCGACTTAGCTGCGACTTAGTTGCGACTTGCGACTTACTTGCGACTTACTTGCGACTTAGCTGCGACTTACTTGCGACTTACTTGCGACTTAGTTGCGACTTAGTTGCGACTTACTTGCGACTTAGCTGCGACTTAGTTGCGACTTGCGACTTACTTGCGACTTACTTGCGACTTAGTTGCGACTTAGTTGCGACTTAGCTGCGACTTACTTGCCACTTACTTGCGACTTACTTGGAGACAACATGGAGTCGTGCGAATCGAAGGTGAGCTGTCTACGGCGTCTTCAAAGTTAACTTTCACCTGATAATGTACTGTCCTATGATTTGTAGCTATGAAGTCTATCACTATCTTCGTTTTAGTTGTTATTTGTACTGTCTCAACAGCAGTACTTCCAAATTACTCCCCTGCAATAAGGAACAATGCACTTATGCGCGAGGAGATAATACAAAACTATTTTAGCCTTGGACTTACAGCATCGGAAATTGCATTATTTCTTGTAAGTGTGCACGGCATACGCATCTCGCTAAGACATTTGAAGAGAATACTAGGGCGGTTGGGATGTACAAGACGTCGCCATCCGAGTGATCTTAATGAGGTAGTAGAAGCAGTCGAGGAAGAACTGAGAGGTAGTGGAAGCCTTCTCGGATATTGGACAATGCATCAGAGACTTATCAATCAGCATGGCCTTGTTACTACGCGAGAAGTCGTTCGTCATGTTTTGAGGATTTTCGATCCTGAAGGAGTGGAGTATAGATCACGACATAGATTACGAAGAAGATTGTACCGATGTAAAGGTCCTAACTATTTATGGCACATTGACGGGTACGACAAACTGAAGCCATATGGATTCTGCATCCATGGTGCAATTGATGGCTTCAGTCGAAGAATTGTCTGGCTAGAGGTAGCATCATCAAACAACGACCCACGTATAATAGCTCAGTATTTTCTAGACTACGTAAGTCAGTTGGGAGGTACGGCGCGCATTGTACGGGGAGACAGGGGAACCGAGAATGGGAACTTGGCAGCCATTCAGCGTTTCTTCCGCCGGTCAAAGGATGACGATTTTGCGGCTGATAAAAGTTTTATGTTCGGAAAATCTACATCGAACCAAAGAATAGAGGCATGGTGGGGACGTCTAAGACAGGGATGCGCAGACTGGTGGATCGAATTTTTTAAAGATCTGAGAGATTCTGGTTTGTACTGTGATGATAACATCATACACTGTGAGTGTCTGAAGTTTTGTTTCATGGATGTCATACAAAGCGAACTACACAGAGCTGCAAAGGAGTGGAATGTTCACAGAATTCGACCATCTAGCAACGTGGAGTCTCCAGCTGGAAAGCCAGATGTTATGTACTTTATACCAGAGTCGGTCGACGCTCAAGATTACATGACTCCAGTTGACATGGATGAGATTGAAATTGCAGAGGATATGTGTGCAGAGCGACCACAAGCGAAAGGATGTTCTCCATACTTTAGAGAACTCGCCGAAATTATCATGGAGGATGAAGGACTGGAACTAGCTACAACTGCCGAGGAAGCTCTTCAACTATACTTTGATCTGTTAGATTATATAGATGACCTGTAACTCAGAAACCTAACATGAACTCTGCTTCGATCTGTTCTTGGTGAAAAATAGATACAAAATAAGTTCGTGTTACACCGAGTAATGTGTTATATTTTGTTATAGAAAAATGTCGATTCCGAGACTTCAATCGTGTACATTATCATTTAAAAATATTCAGTTCTGTTTATTTCATCTTTACTCGTATTGTATACGGTTCTTTTCCGTTCCATGCTGTTTCGTAATCTAGCGGCACGATATATATAGTTATATTAAGTGTTCAACCATTAAAGATTGAAAATATCTCGTTCTGATCAGGTAATTATGTTTTCAATTAACTTCAGGCCCAGACTTCTTGATTTGACGTCATGAACAGACTTGACCCATTCTTAAGGCTAGTTTTCACTAGGATATAAGTATAAGCATAATAGCCCATAATAGCAACTGAGTACACCAGGGTCAAGCCCAAATCATACCGTCCAGAAGGACGTCGGACACCTTATTGAGACTTATATAACGGAGTAACTAGTTAGCTTTCAGTTGAGGTTAGGGTAGCAGTTTATATAGTTAAATTTAGGACTAAGGAACCCGAGAAGCTTGGTGGTACAGTGGTACGGTAGGCTATGTAAGCCTAAGCCTAGCTGAGGTCACAGGTTCAATCCTGAGTGGGGATTTTAAATTTTCTTTTTTACACGTCCTTCTGGACGGTATGATTCAGACACAACCGTACACCAGCGACATAAGAATAGGGATACGCACGCGCAGAATAGCATGTTTGACTCGATTCTCGACACCAGCTCTCCTCTCCCCGATAATAACAAGATGGCAGACAATGACGAGATACTGCTGGTGATATTTTCGCGTAAGTCTGGGTCAAAGTGACTAATGCTTGGTCGACAGCCCACTGGTCAAGGCTGCGACATACGCGTAAGCGCAAGAAGAACGTACACGTTGCTTGTGCTTATGTCGCTGGTGTTCTCACTTGCTTATGCTTATGTCCTAGTGAAACCAGCCTTAACGTTACAAATTTAACGCCAGGTATCTGCCGTAAATGGCGGTTTCTAAGGTAAGATGTATGAATTAAATATGTTGTAGTTACTTTACTTTATACTTTATTGACCACTCCCCATTAAGAGGCTTTTCTGGGACTATAACAATTAGGAGAATGACATCGGACTTCAGCACATGAAGGCGCCTCAGGCAGCCGCTATCGATCCATTATTGATCTCATCTCTCCACCCCACCCAAGGAAAGGTTGCACTGAGTTTAATTTTATCCTTGGTTCAATTTTCATTTTCCTTTGTTTTGTATTATTATCATACATTAACATAGAAAAGAACAAATAGGCCATTTCCGAGTTGCCTTTAGCCTCTCTTTCAAAGCGAGGCTAGGTGCGAAACCTTTCATATGAAAATGAGTTTTCATTTACATGCAAATTAAACTTATTTGCATGTGAATGAAAACTCTTTTTCATATGAACGGTTTCGCACCTAGCCTCGCTTTGATAGAGAGGCTAAAGGCAACTCGGAAATGGCCTATTAAAATCAAATTTGCACCAAGGATAAAATTGAACCACAACATAGACCTCTTTCACAATGGCGGCCGATTTATTTATTCTCTTATATGTATGTTAATCAGCCATATTGGCCTCGTTAGCGTGTGCAAAATTCAAAAGAATTTTTACTCTAAAATGAGGCCAGTGAGGCTAATTAGCATGCATATAAAAGAATAAATAAATCGGCCGCCATTATGAAAGAGGTCTATATACATGATCGAGCAAGTCATTCATGTACAACAAATACAACTTTATTCCTTGAGGACAAACATTGTCTTATACAACTTGCAAATAAACGTTTGCACGAGGCAGGTTGACAAACGTCGCCGATGCCTGCCTCAGTAGTGGAGTTTGGTGTTATCTCGGTCAACTTTAACGTAAGTGGATAGCAGTCATCCCAGCATCAATGCCTCTGCAAAGGACTCCTGAAGGTGTGTCCACAAACCTAAACTAATTTACCTGGGTTTAACAAGAAACACCCGTTACACTTTCCTTTATGTAAATTCAACATTTCAAATTTTACGAAATTTAGATAAACACTTGTACCTCTGAAGACCCACGAATATGGTGGAAGTGCAGTCTTTTAACTATATGCGTTTCAAAATAAACTAAATTAGAGAATTTAACGAATAAGTTTTCACAAGCTTAACCGTACGCGTAGACGTTTACACATTTTATAGTATTGATTTCCAACATTTCATAACATTAACTAATACTCTCATATAGAACAGTTGTAATCCAACAAAAAAGGTGACTATTTTAGAGTTCCACAGGCACGTTCCTTCCACAGTATGCTAAGAAGCCTCTGTGTACCCTTAACAAAGTCAGATCCTGTTAAGTGTTTAAAGACGTCTTTAACCAGTTTCAGCTCACAATGAAGTAAACTTCCAGGACAATTCGTTGACAAGGAGTGAGTTCATTTGGCTCCTGAAGTCATTGAAGCTTCCATAACCACAAGAAGGCAAGTCTAATATGGCGGAACAGGTGTGTGCTAGAGGGTGTGGCAAGGAACCTAATTCATGACCGTGAAACATTACTTGGATCTTCTCCACAACCGGAATAGGACTGCCGGTGACATAACGAAGGAATCGCTCGAGCTCTTCGCGTCCAAGACCCCTGATGTACCTCTTGAGATACGAGAAGATTTGGAGCCGTGATTTGTGCAAATGAGTCGATGGGTCCTCGGCAAGCATAGATATTACTCGTGAAGGTGTCAGTCGCATCGTGTCATAAACCTTTAAGACGTCTTCTTTACTACATTGCCACAGTTCTTTGTAGTTTCCTTCAACAAGTCCTTCTTTGATTATATCCATTGCCATGGCAGGCTTCGAAAGCAACTCGTTTTTCGCCACTTGCACCAGTGTAGCTTGTAAGTTGGTCACCGATGGCCGCTTTGTCACTTGGTAGTCGCTGAAAAAGTCTAATAAGAAATCGTAAGATTTCTCAGTAAGTTTTCCATGTTTGGTTTCTTTGATGATTTCTCTCATCTCCATGGCCTCGTTTTCTGATATATATGACAAGAAGGACTCGATGAGATCTTCGTCGGTTAGTGCTTGGCGGCCACAAAGCATAGCGACCATGAACGCCTTGTTAATTTGAATTGGAAATACGCGGGTAAGAACGTACTGATGGCTGATTATACGACCCACTGTTCTCAGCATGGGCTCCTCGATGCCTGGTCCAATGCGGGGCACAAATGTGGTACTACCTTCAAAATATTCATCCAGAAGTTGTTTCCAGAAGATGGAGTAAGCTTCTCTCTTTATGCCGTCGAAATCCATGCCCTCCTCCCCATAAAACGAAAAGGTGGCCTGGCTCTCTGCAATATCACTCGAGGACTCATAAATGTTCAAAAGGTCCTGCATGACCGTTTCGCGATGTATCCACACATTTCGCACGCCATTTTCAATTAACTTCTGTAAACAGTATTCTCTTTTTTCGTTTAAAACCTACGAGAAACGAAAAATTATTATGCATATTATGTAGATTTAGGCTTTTATTAACTTTAATGAATTAGAATTCTATATATAATTTAGAAACAAACTTAAGTTACATATATCTTTTACCTTTTCCCGCTAGCAAGTATCACAGACCCAAGTAAGCAAGGAAATAAATTAAACAGATCACTAACTCCCAGGCAAACGTCGAATTTCTCATGTGCCGAAAACTTCATTTAAACAGGGTGGCCCTTTCAGCTCAAGGCTGGTATCCCCTGGTATAGGGGCATGCGCAAATGAGTGGAAAATGGCTCAATGGTGGAAAGTTTACACTGTTGTTCCGGATGAATACATGTGCTATTCTTGCTTTTCCACGACAAAATATTCTTGCCTAAACTGCAACCACTCTATTTGTAACCGTTGTTCGGTGTTTGAAGGAAACAAAGAAACTCCCGGTTGGGTAGCAGGTAAGTGCGTGGGATATTGTATCGTGTGTGACAAGGAACGGGTCAAATACAAAGGTACGGTCTCCTGCACGAATTGAACGATTGCATTTATTCGTCAGATACTTAACTGAGGGGTGCAAATGAGAAAAAGAGGCATAAATTTGCACACGGCTATCTCTCATATACATGAAGTAGAGTATTTTTCTCGTGGTTTTATACTGCGCCAAGTCTAATTGGTAACCGGGCAATAAACACCGTAATCTTCACTCACATAAGATATGGTCGATGAAAGTACATTGTGAAGTTACAGTCAAGAGTGGTAAAATCGTTCCAAACTATAATATATGAAAAAATTAACACGAGAAAGGTGTCCTGGTTTGTTTTCTTTCCTTTATCTGGGGGTTGATGGAGAGGAGTACAAATTAAGTTACCTGGCTTTCAGCCTCCCCAGTGGATGGACTATACATTGCGTTTACCATCTGTCTGAATCTTCTTCCGGGTGAGTCATTGGAGATACCTGAGTCAGATGATGTTAAAGTAGCACTTTCTGGGGTTTCTTCTTCGTTAACTTCCTCCCTGAAATTAAACAAAATTTGAAACCGAAGCAGTTTATCTGGAATTAAAAACTAGTCATGTGCTTGTTTGGAGTTTGCTCCTATACAACGTTCACAGAAACGTAGTTTAATTTTGTAACCACTTTGATGTAGGTCATTTGCATGCATTTTTGCTCTCCGTTTACACTTGCGGCACGAAGACATTCACCAACGCTTCCAAAAAGGATATCGATTCATATACAATGTGATAAACCGAAACTCCTACTCCCAACACTTATAATCGCTCGAAATTGCGGTTCTATTTGTTGCGACAACCGTGTAACTCGACAGTATTGTCTAGTTATATTGAGATGTTTTTAAGATGGCTTTAATCGTTTTCCTCTTCAATCGTACTTTCAAGGACACAATCACCACAAACGTGTGTATCACTTGCATCCAGATGGAATTGGTTCAATGCATTTTGTTTGCGTTTTTCGTGACTAACGGAAACGAGGGTTACTTCCGTTTCACTTAATCCAGCAAAAATGCGGATTTGTAAACTGTTACCAAACTTGCTGCCCCCATCATGCCTCGCAAGGACGATTATAAAACAAACCAAAAAAGACATAGGGCTATGAAACAGACAATGATGAAACGATCTAAAGGTGGACCTAGACAAACACATGAAATAAAGTACTAAGATGAGTGTAATAAAAATCATAAGTACTACTCACACTTCATCTTCTTCCATTAAAATAGGGGGTGGCGTCTCTGAAACACTGGAAAGCGGCCACATGGTGTCTTCAGTTTGGACTGTGGAATTTAAACTGTCTTCAGACGATGCACCAAAACCTTGAAAACAAACAATCTCATCTGGAAAAGCTGGACTTCCCTCGCATGCAGACATCGAAATCATCATGCGGTCAACAGTTTCAATGGGCAAGGAAGGGTTCAGGTTCGCGTCATCAGGAGTAGAAAGAGTAAAATGCTCAGGAGTCAAGCTTAGGGATCCAACCCAGTCATACACAGTTCCTACTTCGCCACCCTTTTCAAATTTACGCGTTTGAACACCTAATGTCACGTGTCTCACAGACACTTGAACGTGTGGTTCACTCATTTCCGGCTCATCGGACACCCTCGTAGCTCTAGCTGCACGCAGACTTTCTTGTCTTGCAGTTATTTCTTGACATCGGAGGAGCTCCTCTCGCTTCTTACTTTCTTTTGCTCTGTCGTTTGCCAAAGAATCGAGATACTCTTTGTCTTGACTTTCCCTCAAAGATTTTCTATCTTCCGAAGAGCCAAGCAAACCTGATAGGTCACCTGGAGATGTGCCCTGTTCGCCAAAAGCAGATGTTAACAAATCACTGTCTTCGTCGCTGACATAGTGAACTTCGCTTTTCTTTTCTTGCTTTGCGCTGAACCTCGTTAAGATATACAGTCTAACTTTCGTTAATTTGTGCTTCGCAATGTATTTTGCCAAAGTGAACTCCTCGTTTATTTCCTCGCATTTAAAGTTTCCT
This sequence comes from Cladopsammia gracilis, assembly GCA_022457155.1. NCBI lineage: Eukaryota > Metazoa > Cnidaria > Anthozoa > Scleractinia > Dendrophylliidae > Cladopsammia > Cladopsammia gracilis. The sequence continues at coordinate 300,747 of JAJGOT010000619.1, forward strand.
AACTTTAATGTCATTTCATCGGTGCTACCAAATACGGATATCCCATCCGGAAAAAACACATCTTTCATTAGGTTTACAACCTCTCTCGATGATGCATTTAGTGGAATCGATAGCTCTCTGGTGCCTCCTCCTTTCACCATGCGGACACCAACATAACGGTTTTCTTGATTGTTAAAGTGTTGCCAGCCAATTTGGACTTTTTTACTACATGGCATTGGTAGAGTGTTGTCTTCCTCTAATGATTGGAACTTCCTCCTAGCGCCGTTAGATGCTGTCTTACTTCTCGTTGATTTGGAACCGAGTTGTTTTGAAAGCTCTAGACGTTTTCTTTTATGGTCTTCCTTTTCTTTATTCGCACCACTTAAAACGAATGATCGTAAAGCAAGTATGTCACCTCTTCGCTGCAGACCGAGAGCTTGGAAGTCCTTATCACTGGCCATCCTCACAGCTGTAAAATCCATCTGCAGTAAAAAAAGAACACAGAAGTTTAATTTATTGATGCGATCGTTCGGGTGCGAATTTAACGAACAAGTATAGCGTTCTTCAAAGTATCCCAAATGTTTCATGTTGTTGCTATACTTCTTCTTTATGACGCCATAAATCTTAAAATAATGTGAATTTCAACAAATTCACACGATGCTTTTTGCATCGGGAAATATTTAGCAATTGGCATCATTGTTTTCATCTGAAAAAATCCAAAAAATTAGTGTCAGGGTATCACTGTTGTGATCACGTGACTTCTCAAATATAGTTGTCAGTTAAAAGTTTTGAGCACACGTTTTAATAGAACAAACATGGAGAAGCACCTTATCTGTGGAAGTCCAGGATCTCTAGACACGATGGTTAGAAGCCTTTCTTAACAACATTACAAGGACTATGATCTGTGTGAAGATCGGTTCGTCTATGGTATAGTGGTCATCACATCTGCCTTGTAAGCAGCTGGAGTCCGGGTTCGATTCATCGCCGGAGAACCATATTCACCGGCATATCATGCTTTTATGCGTTTATTGCCTTAAGTTTGTTTCTTTGATATAACGATCTAAACATGGCTGATTCACTTAGTAAGAATATTCCTTGCAGCCGGTTTATGAGTCAATTCCTGAAGCCTGATCATCCCCCCAGGGAAACCCCCAGGGCATTTGACTTTTTGAAAATAAACGGTCAAATTCCCAACAATGTGGGCCAATTACATGGTCAAATGCCCCACGGGTTGGGGTGGAAAAGTTAGTCAACACAGCATGTTTTTATATTGTTCAGATAGGTTGCTTTCCGTTGCCCATGTTTTTTTTATTCACTCAGTTTATGGAGATCCAGTGAGCAGCACAAGACTATTACAGCTTGAATTGTTCTATTTGTCCTACGTGTTTTGTCTGAGTCTTCGTGGAGTTAGGGTGAATTATACAAAGTACAAAATCCTTTTAACGCGTGACCAAAAACTCATCAACGGAAAATACCCGAAGGGGTTGGCTTCTGTTCGCGTCAAATACCCCCCTATGCGAAGCTGAACTGGAAGGGGTATGCCCTGGGGAAGGGATGATAGAATTGACCCCTATATTATGCTGCGTCAGTTGGCAAGTGAAACATTTAACTTATTATCAACTGTGAGTTGACAAAGTTAAATTAACCGCTGTAGCGAATTTGGAAAGCTGACGTGTCGAGCGGGTGGCTCACCCCAACGAAAAGATTCCATCACCCCCTCCCCCTCCCCCCCGGGGGATGTCACGCACGCACCGAACTTTAACAGGCCCGAGGCAGGTTATGTATTCGGCATTTTTGTGACAATTTGTGATCCACTTTAGTACTTCAAAGAATTTTGAACGGCTGGGAGGAATAAAATCAGACGTTCAAAACTGCAAACCCTATTTAATCGTCTGAATGCTAATCACTGCTGTCTGCAATGTTTGTTTTGCTCACGTAGAAAAGCACTGACAAAAGCAAAATTATTTTAAGATTCCTAATATGAAACACTGAGAGAGTGATTTTGGAAATAAAAGCCCGAATTTGCCTTTGGTTTGAGCCGTGACAATTCAAAGGGGACAAACTTCAAATAAATGTGGCTACTAAACATATCTGAATTTCGTAACTGTTCATCAGTAGGATGCCTAAAATGTGTGCAATTCCACAATTGGTTTCGGCTCCATTTGGTATGTTTACATACACTTCGCAACTTTCGCTTTTTTCGAGTGAAACGAACAACTTGACGTCAGTCCGACAAAAGGTTATAATATATAACATTTTGCGATACAAATTCAAACGAAATGAAACGAACAGATAAAAAAGCAAAAACGCTAATTACGACAGTACGCCACATTCCCAATCACGATTCACCTGAGCAAATTAGGCTCATCCTCGGTGTAAGAACCTGTGAAGCTCATTAGTGAGTAAAACAAAGAAAACAAAAGGCATAAAACAATAGAGTCAACTGGGAATGCAATACTACAAAGGTAAAAAAACAAAGGAAAAGTCACAGGTTCTTACACCGAGGTAAACCCGCAAATGAGTAAACAACTTGTGATCGCTTACCATTTCGTCCTTAAACGTTTGACAAACACTTTCTTCCACGTTCCTTTTGTCTTTTAAAAATTGGAAAATCTGAAGAGAATAAATTTAATTTTCAGTTAATAGTTTGAAAGTTTGCTATTTGCAACGAAAATAAGAACGAAATACCTGGTCCACCTCCTGAAGCGGTTCTTCGTCTGGAGAATCCATTTTAATGGCGAAGCAACCAGGCCTTCCGTTGTCACGTGGTGTTCATTAACCCACAAGTAAGTCGCAAGTAAGTCGCAACTAAGTCTCAGCTAAGTCGCAAGTAAGTCGCAAGTAAGTTGCAGCTAAGTCGCAGCTAAGTCGCAAGTAAGTCGCAAGTAAGTCGCAAGGAAGTCGCAAGTAAGTCGCAGCTAAGTCGCAAGTAAGTCGCAGCTAAGTCGCAAGTAAGTCGCAAGTAAGTCGCAAGTAAGTCGCAACTAAGTCGCAGCTAAGTCGCAAGTAAGTCGCAAGTAAGTCGCAGCTAAGTCGCAAGCCAAAAAAAAATGGGAAAAATGTATGTCCCTTTGAAGCCACCGTAGTGAGTGACTTGTTATTAGTGTTATTGTTAGTTTTGGCGAATTGATTTTAAAACGTGCCTCTCTCTTGAATTTCATCGAAGAAAGCTTGAACTCGATGAGCTATAATTACATGGTACGCGTTTTGCTTTTAAACGTAAACTAATGGAGATTTGAATAATTTTTTTCGAAAGAAGATTGTGTTGTCCATTTTTAGGTGTTTGTTCATTCATTAGATAGATTGAAAAGCGATTTTATGTAAACAAAACAAGACTTGATTTTATAGTACAGTTCTATCTTCACTCGCATCGCCTTATGCAAATATGTTTGTGTATTTTTGCAATTTTTGATTTTCAAATCAGTTTCTCGGGCAATTTTTTGACAAACATAAACTGTATTTTATTCGGAAACTAGTGGTACTATTTATTCTAGACAGAGAAAAGTTGTTTTTGTGAACTTTTGTGCGGTCTATAAAAATGTACTGTGCAGACGGTCGCGTAATACTGTTTTTGAGAATTGCTAAAATTGAAAATAGCCCCTTCGTCAATCTTAATTCTTGTGCTTCCAACCTTTCACCTTAGTTAAGTTTCACCTTAGTTAAGCTTGTTCAAAGTGCGACGCTGTTAGGCTTGGGCTATCTATATATATTAAAGCAGTTTAATTCGAATTCGGATCTAAAATCCGTTGCTTTGAAAGCTTTTATGGTGCTCCAAAAAAAAAAACCCTACAAAAGCCGTCCGCTACTTCTAACAGCAAGAAGTATAGTGCAGCGATAGAAAGAGGCAAGGAGATTTAGATCTTTTGTTAAAAGAAGTGAGATTCATCCAAGGGAAGTTTGTGAATTCCAAGAAGGCTAGGACAGTTGAGGACATATCCGTAGCGAGAGCTCAACTGGCTTACTCAACCTAACACCAGACGTCCTAGAAGGGCTGAAAGGGAAACACCCGGAAGCGGCAGATATCGCGGGTGAGAGTTTATTCTACGGGCCCATTGATTACATTCCTCCTGGCGTTTTTACTTGTTCGACGAGAAAATGATCTTTGATGCTGCAACCAAAACAAAGAGCTCAGCCGGGCCGTCGGGGATGGATGCCGAACTATATCGAAGAATCCTTTCTTCCAAGAATTTCAAGGCTGAGGGCAAGGTTTTGAGGGAGGAGATGGCCGTTTTCACAAGAAATGTTCAAGATCGCTTACCATCCATCTTTGCTGGAAGGCTATACCTCTTGCAGACTCATCCCCTTGGACAAAAACCCTGGAATACGACCTATTGGCGTTGGTCAGGTCCTGAGACAAATTGTTGGAAAAACTATTGCTGGATTTTTGAAGGAAGAGATCAAGGAAGCAGCGCTTGCTATCTCTGTAAAGAATGAGGAACCTTATCACATTACTATTACTTGGATTAGAACATTGCTTTCTTTAGAGATTTTAAGGTCGGTACACACATGCGTAAGGGGTTCTAGGACACCATTCCACAAAATTCCACAAGGGGATTTCATTAATGACTGCCGCTTAAACGCTACCCAAGCGTGTGTGATAATGGCGTAAGTTCGTTAATTTAGTTTAGTTGAAATGAACCGGGTTTTTTTAATTGAATTTTTTTTCTTTTTTAGAATATATGATATATTTTTAATGGAATGAATTTTTTAATCGAAATTAAAGAAGATAAAAATTACAACCTTAAAATATATTTAAAAAGTACAAAGCTTAAAAAAAAGAGAACTGCTCTTATTCAAGGCATTAATAAACAGTACACCATTATGGTCATAGCGTCCTCGATACCAGTACCACTATATGACATACATCCGCCGAATCGTCAGGCCAAAAAAATGCGTGAACTATTCGATAAAAGGGGGAAAATACACGAATTGACACGAAACATATGTCACATAAGGCCTCTAAGCCATTTTACTATTTTTTAATCGAATTACATTCGTGTAGTCACTACCTTGTCCTGTTCTTTACGTGCACGAAAGCACTCCATATAAAACTGTATCAACTAAACTGATTAAATTAGGCGCGGGAAATGTTCATTCGCTGCTTCAGTGTTGGTAACAAATCAGCGCGAGATAAAATATTGTAGTGAATCCTTTTTACTGAATAAAGGGTTGTATATCTCAATGGGAATATGTGATTTGTTATCAATGTGTTTAGTTGTAAAACAGTTATGGTGCTTAAGCTGTAATAAACTATAAGATAAAGTCATTCTTTAATATTAAAATTTGACCAAACTCATAAACAAACCGAATTTTATTTAGTAAAGTCATTGTCCAACGAGACAAGGTATCATGTAACTATGGTATGGCTCCTGGTACTTTTCTAAATTGAAAAAAAAAATGAAACGCTTGGCCGTTAATCTTTTTTCTTTTTTTTTTTAATTAAAATTAAACAATAATCACAAAAAAAGTACACACACTCACATACAAGAAAATAAAAATGAATAAAGACGAGGTATGCGGGGAAAAAAAGTCCCAACTTTATATAATAGATTAACTCAATTTTCCTAACCGGTATTTCACGAAGATTTGGTCGATGAAATCTGAAAGGGTAATTGACTTGTTGTGTAGTTTGCAAGAGTAGACATAAAATCGCATAAATAGTAAGGTGCAATTAAGATTTTTTTTTGGGTGTAATTAAGTTTTTAAGGTGTAATTAAGTTTTTAGTAGGGTGTATTTGCCGGTTCTGACGCATTTCATTGAATTACCGTTAAATTATCGACCATTCACGCTAATTTAACGAGAAAATGGTCCGTTCACACGTTCGCAAGTCTAGCGCATTTCATTGAATTTTCATTGAATTATCGACCATCCACGCTAATTTAACGATAAAAGATATTTCACAACTCGCGAGTCACGAGTCATGAAGACTATCCTGAAGAGATACCACTCAAGCAATGTTAGTGAGTTTTTATGGAAGAAAAAATCGCCACTACCTAAAGAGACTACCTCAAAGAGATACCACTCAAGCAATGTTAATGAGTTGGAGTGAGGAATTTTTATATGTAAAAAATGGAATTAAAGAAATCTTGTACGCATACAAATAAGATGGATTCAAAAACTGTTGAACAGCTTAAGGTAATTGCGCGTGAAAACGGTTTGAAAGGTTATTCACGTTATAGGAGGAAAGCTAACCTAATCAAATTCATTGAAAGTAGTATAAATACTCCACCACCTCCCCCACCACGCGGTATCGTTAATTTTATAGATGAAGAAGAATCACCACCTCAACCCCCACCTAGGGAAAGAGAACAAACACCACCTCCACCACGACGAAAAGCAGAACCAAAACCTTATCAGTTGAAAACTAAACAAACCCGCAGACAGAAAAGAGAAGAAAAGAACTTTGAAATGCCTTCACCTGTTGAAGTGGTGAATGATAAAGCAAAAGTCAAACAGATCAAAAGAATCAAGAAAAAACTCCAAAAGGCGAAGAAAAAAGTAAAAAATAATAACAAACAGTGGATTTCAAAAAGAAAATCACTCCAAGTGGCTTTAGAAAATTTAAAGCCTAAACAAACAAGCGCGTTCAAGCTTGAAGAGAGGAAATCAGCTTTGAAAAAGTTTGCCGTGCAATATACTATTGATGGGGTTAAGGGGTATGGTCCAAAAACATTCTTGTCAGCTGTAAAACCAACTATACTTCAGTTCCTAAACGAACACCGTAAGATAAAGTTGAAATTAATCCTAAAGTGTTCCATGTCGAAAACAAATATAGTAACCGGTGAAGTAGAGTATGTAACCGGTCATTTTGTTTCAAATGTTGAAATAAACCTTCAAGGTACAAACCTTGATGATCTCTACCAAAAAATGATGGGTAAAGTGTTGGAGAGTTTAGCAGCATATCAAAAACGAGGTAGTAATTGGATATTTGATTCAATCGTTGCTTTGGAGCTTCATACAGTAAAGTATGAACCGCTCAGAGGTTCTTCTTACATAAAGCTCCCAGTTCTACTCGCATTAAAAAAGGCGATAATAAACATGAAAAACAAAGACGATGAATGTTTTAAATGGTGCATCACAAGAGCATTAAATCCGGTAACTAGAGATCGTCAACGTATAACGAAAATATTAAGGAAACAGTCTGAAAAATTAAACTGGGATGGAATTGAGTTTCCATTCGAATTGAAGGACCTTAAACGTTTTGAAAAACAAAACGAGACTATAAGTATTAATGTTTATGGGTATGGTGAAAGATTAGTTTACCCTTTGAAAGTAAGTGATTATGTAAATCAAAAAAATCGTACAAACCATGTAAATCTCTTACTCATTTCTAAAGGTGAAAATAAACACTACTGTCTCATTAAGAGTATGAGTAGACTGTTATCAGATCAAACATCAAAGAATGAGCATAAAAAGTATTTTTGTTTAAGATGTCTCAACTATAGAAGTACAAAAGAATTGTTAAAAAAACATGAAGAATACTGTAAAAATAACGAGGCTGTTAGAATTGAAATGCCAGATGAAGGATCAACTATTTCATTTTCAAACCATCAACGAAAAATACCTTTAGAATTCACCATCGCAGCAGATTTTGAGTCAACTATCAAACCAATTCCTAAAGAAGAAGAAAAAGAAGAAGAAAAGAGTTATACGAAGAAGTTACAAAAGCATAAACCGTCAAGTTTTTGTTTTTACATAAAGTGTAATTTTGACGACAAGTATTCAAAACTTGTTGAATATACAGCAACCTCTGAAGATGAAGATGTAAGTCAAAAATTTATGGATATGTTAGAATATGAAACCAAGAGAATATATAACCAGTTTAAATTCCCAAAGAAGATGATTTTTAAGGAAAAAGAGAGACGTAAATTTGAAAGGGCAGCAAGGTGTTGGATCTGTAAAGGTGAATTTGATAAAAAGAATAATGACAAAGTACGCGATCATTGTCATTATACTGGAAGATTTCGAGGTGCTGCACATAACTCTTGCAATCTAAAATGTAAGAAAGCGACATTTATTCCTGTCTTTTTACACAACTTGTGTGGGTATGATTCACATCTATTTATTAAAAATCTCGGCGTAAGTGAAGGTGGAATAAAATGTATTCCACAAAATGAAGAAAAATACATTAGTTTCACGAAAGTAATAAAGGTTGACACGTATAAGGATAAGGAAGGTAAGGAAAAGGTTGTAACACGAGATATACGATTTGTCGACAGTTTCAACTTTATGGCCTCAAGTTTGGATAAATTGGTTACAAATCTCAAGAGCGCATCAAAGGATAAGTTCAAAAACACAGGCAAGTTTTTTAGCGGTGAACAGTTTGAGTTGATGTTGAGAAAAGGTGTATATCCTTATGAATACATGGACTCCCTCGACAGATTAAACGAAACACAATTACCACCGAAAGATAAATTCTTTTCCAAACTAAGTGGGGAAGGCATTTCCGACGAAGATTATGAACATGCGCAAAAGGTGTGGAGTACGTTTGAAATGAAGACGCTAAGAGACTATCACAATCTCTACAACAAGTCGGATGTTTTACTTTTATGTGATGTGTTTGAAAACTTTCGCGAACTTTGCATTAACAATTACGATCTTGATCCAGCCTGGTATTATACTGCACCGGGATTGTCTTGGGATGCATTATTAAAATGCACAGGTGTCGAACTTGAACTTTTACATGATCCAGATATGTTACTATTGTTTGAAAAAGGGATAAGAGGAGGTATTTCAATGATTTCAAACAGGTATGGTAAAGCCAACAACATCTACATGGAAGAAAAGTATGATGAGAGTAAGTCTGACACATTTGATGTTTATGTCGATGCGAATAACCTTTACGGTTGGGCTATGTGTAAGAAATTACCTACAGGTGGTTTCAAATGGATGAATGAATATGAATTGGTTAATTGGAGAAATGAGAGCTGTATACTCGAGGTCGACCTCGAGTATCCGAAAGAGCTGCATGACCTTCATAATGACTACCCTCTCGCTCCAGAGAGGTTGAAGGTAAACAAAGTGGAGAAACTAATACCTAACTTGAATGATAAAAAGAAATACATTCTTCACTATGAAAATCTCAAACTATATGAGAGTTTGGGGATGAAAATCACAAAGATTCATCGAGGTATTAAATTTGAAGAGAGTGATTGGATGAAAAAGTACATTGATTTAAACACACGCTTGAGAGCAAAAGCACAAAATGAGTTTGAAAAGGAGTTTTTCAAACTTATGAATAATTCCGTCTTTGGAAAAACGATGGAAAACATCCGTAACAGAGTGGATGTACGTCTACTCAACTCGGAAAAGAAAGCAAAGAAACTAGCAGCAAAACCCAACTTCAAACACTGCACCATCTTCTCAGAACATTTATGTGCTGTTGATATGAAAAAGAAAAAAATTGTATTTGATAAACCGGTATATATCGGTATGTGTATCCTCGATCTGAGTAAGACTCTAATGTACGATTTTCATTATAACTACATCAAACCAAAGTATGGTGAAAAAGCAAAGCTACTATTTACCGATACGGATAGCTTAGCATATGAGATTGAAACAAAAGACTTTTACAAAGATATAAGCGATGATGTAGTTGCCAAGTTTGATACGAGTAATTTTCCAGAAGATCATCCGTCAGGTATACAACAAGGTATAAATAAGAAAGTGGTGGGAATGTTCAAGGATGAAGCTGGTGGTAAAATAATAGAAGAATTTGTAGGGTTGAGGTCGAAACTTTACAGTTATAAGATGTACGAGGGAAAGGAGGAGAAGAAGTGTAAAGGGGTAAAGAAACCGGTAGTAAAGAAAAGCATTAAATTCGATGATTATAAGAAATGTTTATTTGGAGGTGGAAAACAATACCGAAAGATGTATACCATAAGGAGTCGTAAACATGAAGTATTTACGGAAGAGGTAAATAAGATCGCTCTTTCAGCAGATGATGATAAGAGAATAATACAACCTGATAGAATTCACACACTTGCGTACGGACATTATAAAACAAAATAGCTTCGCATGATTTTTCATTTCATATGAAATACATGAAATGAAAAAAAGCTTACATCATTACAGGTCTTTCAGTTCTTTCAAGTCTATCCATTGGTTGAATTTTTCTGGGTAACCACTCCACTTTACTAACGCTTTACCTTTTCGAGCATCTCGTCGAATCACTTTCTCAATACGGTAAACGTCTTGAACAGCCTTCTGCAACTCTTGCTCATAAAAAGTACCTGTTATCTCCTCATCCATCTCATCCTTTATTTTATATGTTATCGGATTCGTGTATTGAATCTTATTGATAATAAAAATCTCTTCAGTCCAATTCGGTGTGTAACCTTTATCGAAAACAGGGCGTTTATATTTTGATATTCGAACTTTATCACCAACTTTAAATTTCGGTTTATGCGTAGCTGTACGTCTCTTCTTACCATACAGATTTAAGAAAACAGCACTTTCATTCTTTTTCTTCGACGCTTCCACAGGCGTCATTCCGATACTTCGGTGCTTCGTATTATTATATTCATTTACCAATTTCGGTAACATATCATAATACACAGTATTGTTTTGGATGGTATTTTGCTTAGAAATTTTCTGTTTTATCGTACGGTTCCATCTTTCACAAACAGTAGATTTTTCTTCATTCTCTGTTGAATATATTGTTATCTTATTTTTGTCTAACAGTTCTTTCATATTCTTATTATAATACTCTTTACCCTTATCAGTCCACAACATTCTTGGTTTTCTTCCTTTCTTGAGTATTGTTTTGAACGCTTCTGCAACGGTCTCTCCCTTTTTATTCTTCAACGGTACAATCCAACCGTATTTACTGAAAATATCTAACACCATGAGAAGATACCGATAACCCTTATTCCACTTACTATATTTCTGCATCTCAACAAGGTCAGAACACCATATATCATCGATACCATTAACAATAACACGCCGCCGAGTAAACTTTCGTCTTATAGGTTTATGTAGTTCATCAGCTAACTTTTCTTGCCACGTCAACATGTTTTTACTCGGCGGCTTTTTCCGTTTTTTGAAGCACCCATTCCAAGTTTTTGTTTTGTATCTATTACATTTCTAGCTAGCGCATGACCATATTGTCGCTCGTTATATGGTATACTATCCAAGGCTTTCACCATTTTCCTATCAGCTTCATTTTTACATTTACGTGGATCCAACTTCGATGCACAGACAGTATAATCAACATCATGCTGCATCGATACAGCATCCGTTCTTCCAGTAGGTTTATCATAAACTTCAAGAATATTACCTTCATCATCCCAATATGCCTGTTTATGTATCGGATTTCCTGGACCTGTATATTTATGTCCTGGTAATGTCCAGCCTCCTTTTGGTTTCGGAAGTTTTAAAATCGCATTATGAATGTCGAAACCGTTACCTCGGTGAAGCGGATCGAGTCTTTTCGATAAGTCTTTTGTGAAACTGTCCAAACCCTGATCTATATACTTATTAATACCTGATTTAATCTTTTTCTTTACAAAGTCTGATTTGACGGCTTTTGACGCTGCTATTTTTCCTAAATTGTAAATACCTTTCGTAGCTGATTTCATAGCAATCTCTCCAAGACTATGACTACCTTCCACATCAAGAAAGCCCGCCCCTGAGGCGGGCTGAACTAGTTTCCCGAAATCTTATCGAAATGAGATTTCTTAACGAAACGGATTTTCTTAATATCACAATTAGCGCACTTACACCAAAAATAAGGTCTACCGTTTGAGGCTATCTCATAACCGGATGGTTCAGCGTTGTTTGTATGTTTTTGTTCCTTGACGCAATATATATTTGCTGGTGGTTCCATTTTATTATACGAACTGTATAATAAACTTTTTAATTTTAATTACATGAAATATTTTTTAATAAACTTTTCATTGTAGTTTTGATTATCAATTTTGAATCTACTTAAGCAATCGTAAAATGATTTTTTGTAAATATTATCAAGAAAATATAAACAATAATAACCACATCTTACTGATTTTATAGCTTGAAACGGGTAACCGATATTGTATTGGTATTCCATGCGTAAACTATTAGCATAATCAATGAAATCTTGTGGTGGTGGCAAACAAAACGAATCAAAATAATAGATGAGATTTTTATTTTTGACATAACTACATACCCAGTGTGTACCGTTCCCTATCTTATCATCAAGATTAATTATACAACATCCTGTTTTACCTGGTGGTATACTTACTGTTTGATCTCTCGAAAAAATACCTTTGAAATCAGGTATTTTTAAATATCTTATCCATAATTCTAGGTCAAAATTACTTAACGGTACATCCCTAAATTTGGGTTTTTTTCACCCCATGATCTGTAAAAAGGTGGAGGTTGGTATGGATATTTTGGAGAAATTTGTAATCCTCTACCTCTCGATGATTTCGGTACCTGTAATCCATAACCTTCTCTCGGACTTACATTCAATCCTTTTCCAAAAAGTTTTGAAGCTAATTCGATAGCCATAGGAATTCCGATTGCAGCAAGTGTTCCTAAAAATCCTCCATTTATCTGTCTTTGCGTAGGTTTAAATGTTATTCCGCTACCGGTTTGCATACCATTTCTCACAACTTGCGTTTGCCCTTGTGTTAATCCTTTGATACGTAGTAGTTGAGGAAGAAAATCAAACGGTATCGTAATTCCGTTACCAAAAATCTTATCGATACCGAGACTTCCCAAAGCGCCTAACGCTCCTGTAGCTAAATGAGGTAGTACCTTTGTAGCCGCTTTTGTTGCTAAAGGAACCACCTTTGTAGCCGCTTTTGTAGCAAAAGGTAGTAACTTTGCACCGAGTGATAATAGTGAAGACCATAAACTACCGCCTACGACGATCACTTTACGAATCTGTGTTTTAGATATTTTGATATCGGTACCGGTACCGTTTTTTAGGGCTTTATTAATCTTATTAATCTGGGTTTTTGTCAACATCAACTCATGCGACCCTTTCAAATTACTCTTACTCAACCTTATCGTAATTTGAGAGTTATCGTCATATGCTTTTTTAAGTTTATGTAGCTGTCCTTGAGACAAATTTACTCCATATGCGAAATACGGTGTAGCCATTTTTATTTTTACAAAATATAATTTTAATTAGATTTACGCTTTTATTAATATTTTTCCAGATGATGTGTATAACTCTATCTCTTTTTCGTGTAAGACTAAAGCATTTAATCTATAATTTGTTGGATTTGCACCGTTCAATTCATAATTAAAAGTAAGTGCAACTGTACCATCTTTTACATCTTCTTCTTGGTTTCTAAGATTAAAGTATAGAATTCCAAAAAGATTTCTGAAATTTGATCGGTCAATTATTGTTCCGCTTAAAAAGTCGTTGTAAGCGGAACTGTAGGATAACAAAGCTCTGTAAAGTCTTGACTCCTCATTTGATGTCATTTCTAATTGAGGATACTGGATGCTATTATTTATTTGCAAGTGTGCTCTAGAAAAATATCGATTGTTTGCACCGATTGTAAATGTTTTGAAAGTAAATATATTTTGTTCCTGATTACTATAACTTGCCTCGGGAACAACCCATAAAAATACATGCCTCGGTCTCCTAATACCTGTACTTATTCGAAAGGAGTTATTTACAGATGTTGTTTGTAATATTTCGGTATGTTCTCTCAAATAAGTCCATTTTTTAGGTTTCAAATAATCTTCAAGATACTGTTTCATACCTAAACCGTTGAAAATAATTTTTGGACACCACAATCTTAATTTTGTCAAGATCACTTTACTATCTGGAGCAGCTCCTTTTCTGAAAATTATATTGTTGTCGCTTTCAAGTTCTATAAGAAGATTTGTCTTGATATTCGGGTGAAGATTATTTTTGAAAGCTGCAAAATAGCTGTATAGATTTAGTGGAATCGATATCTTATTGATAGCTGCAGCATCCGTCAGGATCTTTCTTCTAGCAAAACCTTCGTTATATAGCGCTTGAGCTGGTCGCGCTTCTGTTGTTCCTGTGGATGAATCCAAATATAAAAACTGATCTTTACCGATTGTGTCAGCATAACTTTTTGTATATTTTAAGAGGGAAAGTACGTTCGATGTTTCATTGGCTCTTGTGTTATTATAAACTGTCATCCCGTTGCATTCAACCTGAATCTGTTTTATAAATGTATGACCATTGGTTGTGGTACAATCTTGATTACCGTTATTTGGTCCTGCTGTTATACCGGTTGTACTATCAGCAAGCGTAACAAGTTTGAAATCTACTTCCAAATATGCGTTATACCAATCGATCGGATTTGCTTCTGAAGAGTTATCAACTGTGAATCGATAATTATCCTTAACCTGTCTATTATTATTTGCGACATTATCGATTAGCGGTGTTTCCAAATCGTAGGATACGTATTCATAACGTTTGACCAATTCTGGATTTCTGAAACTCATTCTTATTATACGTTAGTATAATAAGAAATTATTTTTAAAATTAAATCAAATCATTTATGATATCTCTAATATATTGATATTTGTCTTCTTTCTTCTCTTTTTTATGCGAAGCTTCTTCGTTTAAAAATTTGATAATTTCATCTCCTTTTGTTTCGCCTGAAATTTGTGGTACCGGTACCGGTGCCGGTGGTGGTGGTGCAGCAGGTTCTTTTTTACCTCTTGTGGAAAACTTGTCATAGATCTTTTCACCAAGAAGTTTGCCACTCTCTTCTCCAACCTTTTCAGCACCTTTTTCAATAAGTTTTTCTGCTGCTTTACTAGCTAATTTACTTGCTGTTTTTCCTGTTATAGTTTTACCGATTTTTGCAAAAATATCAGAGAAACCACTACCGCTATCGCTATCATACTCTACATGCGAAGCCATGATATAAGAAATTTCTCCTGTATCAAAATCTCTTACTCTTCTTTGTTCTTCCATGTGTAAACCAAAGTGCCTAAGTTTTAATTTATATAAATAAAATTATACTTCTTTTAACACTACAGTTATGGAAATATTGATATCGTTCAGATCAACAATTCTATCTTCATCGTCGGTCAAGTAAAAGGTTACTTCAGATATATCTTTTTTATTTATCTTATACCATAAATAATTCACTCTTGGGTAGATTTCAAAAGGTAAAGACCTTATTTTTGTATTTGTTGAGAATGTGAATAAGGTATTACTTCGCTTTCCTGAAACGATCGAATCACTCAACAAACTACATTTTAGGTAAAGATTATCGATGTTGTTACTGATATTAGGGAAATTTTCCCCATACCCGCTGCTCGTTAAAACTTTCAATTCAAATCCGAGTAAAATATTAAACTTTCCACTCGAACTGAAATCGATGCGGAAATCGGGTGATAATTGAATAAATACCTTGTAAGTTGTAAGATCAAACAATACGCTAATTCCATATTCCTTCGTGTTGGGTATTTTTCCAATCGTTTTGTGGATAAAATCATTTATATCTTCGTAATCATAAACCCCTGATGGAAAAGTAATCGTTTCATATGTTTTACCTTTATCTTTTGATATTTTTAGTTTGTTGTTATCATATTCGGGACGAATGTTATGCCAACTCGCATTCATACTAAGATGATCCAATGCTAAAAAACATTGTTTATTATCATCCAATCTCAACTCAGGAGTAAACCTTATAGTAAAATTTTCCGGTTTATTATTAGGATTTTGTTTTCTTGCATCTAAAGATTTGAAAACTAGCGTTCTGTTAACATCCATCTTTATTATACGTTCCGTATAATAAAATACTTTTTATTTTTTAATTACGCTAAATATTTTTTATATAATTTCTCATGAGCTGTCTTATCGATTGCCCCTATTCTTAACAGCTCATCATTTATTTGTGATAAATCATTTCTCAAAACAGGTGAATTATTACCAGCAGCCATCGAACCGATTATTATCTTCACCCGGTCGGCCAATTTGTTAGGATCATCATAATAAACTATACTTGAACCTATAATTTTCGATTTACCAGATGATTTATGAGGAGGTAGATTACTCAACATATTTAGATCATTAAAAACTTTTACAGCGTTCATGCTATATTTTGTTTTAGGATTGTATCTTTTCATTAGCAGATTAATTAGAGATTTATCAGCATCGGCTTGATAAATTAATTTTCCACCACGATAAGCGTTTAATCTCTTATCTTTCATTAATTTAGGCATGTCGATTATCAATCCTCCATACTGATTGTTCTGAATCTTATAGGCGTTCCGTCTTGGTTGCTTATACCTACGTACCCCTTCACCTTGTTTTTGTTTTGTATATTGTGGTAAAATTTTTACATTCTTAATCGTTGTTAAATATCTGTCTAATATATCTCTTGTTCTTTCATATATTTTCAGATCATAATCGAGTTGTTGTTTTTCTTCTTCTGTCTTTGGTTTTCTTCTTTTCAAACCACCTATCTTTATTCCGACACTTCTGTTTTCATCTTTGACTTCATTATAAGTTTCAGTTAACTGTTGATCGCTCATTTTAAGTAGATCATTAGGTTCATGAAAAGTTTCTTTCAAAAATTCTAATTCGCTTTCTGTGAACATCTTATTCGGTTCGGCAGTTATTACTTTAGCCGATGGTGGTGCAGGTATCGGTAGCGTATCCGTTGGTGGTTGGTCACCACCAGGAAATGGTAGCTCTTTATTCAATGTTAAAATATCCTTGTTAGTTTCAACCAGATCTTTGAAACCGCTGGTCAAAGCTAACTGATTTTCTTTTAATTGCTGAATTACTTTGTCCTGTTTTTCATCTGTTTTGCGTTGTTGTTCAATTAGCGGTTCTCTCAGAGTTTTAAAATAATCACTCATCGCAATATCGCGAACCTGTTCTTTATTTTTCACCTCATTCTTTACATCAGTAACTGCTTTAGCAATTTTAAAACCTTCAAATTCTAAATCTGCATATTTTTTGATCTTATCAATATCCATAATTTATAATTTACATATAAGTTATTTAATTTATCTGTAAAATAAACATTTAAGTTATTTTTAAATATCTGTAAAATAAACACTTAAGTTTATTACCTAACGGTAACTGTAAAATAATCATTTAAGTTTAAATGTTTATTAAATAAAATGAAAATACCGAATTATGATGTGATAAAAAATAACGATAATAATCGTTCGTTAAATGATTTTCTTAATGAAGATTTCCGTATGCTGATAACTGGTCAAACTCGATGTGGAAAAACAAACACCTTAATGCATATTCTTAGAAAGCCGCTCATTTATTATGATAAGATTTATCTATACTCACCAAATCAACATCAGGATAAAATCCAAGACTTGCAGAAATTAATGGAAAAAGCCAGTCAAAGAGTCGGATATGATATTTTAGAACTTTACGGAGAAGATGATATTATGGATACGACAGACTATCCGAACGATAATAGAAAAGTAGTGGTTTTTGATGATCTTGTTAACGCTCCTCAAGCAGTTCAAAACAAAATCGCCAATCATTATACAGATGGTCGACATCATAAAATTTCCCCGATCTATCTATCCCAGTCTTATTACGATGTTCCTCAGAAACTCCGACAGAACTGTTCCCACATGATTTTGTATCCACCGACGACTAAAAAACATTTAAATCTGATTGCGCAAGAAAATCTAATAGATCCGGTTCTTTTTGATAAACTCGGTCCATATGAATTCTTATTTTTAGACAAAGAAAAGAAAAGTGTTGCTAAGAACTTTGATGAGACTTTTTAAAAATTATATGTATTAATTATTAATACTACTAATTAATAATAACATACTTACGATGGGTATTTTTAATAATATCAGAAGATACAGTAATTTCGATGTGAGTGAATATATAAAAAATTTTAATCAACAAGTGCATGCTCATACCGGTTTGAAATTAGATGTCAATAACAATTACGATATTCAACAAAAACGTCTTGTAAATGTTGGCGAAGGAGTGGGAAATGATGATGCGATAACAAAACATCAGATGGACGTGCAACTACGTAGGAAACCAGATCGGACAGATGTTATTCTTGTTGATGGATCGACTCATATGACTGGTGATTTAGATCTTCGAGGAAATAGATTGATTCTTCCCGGAGAGATCGACATGAACAGAAAACTAATCACAAATATGGATACGGACGAAGATAACGATTTATGCGCTGTCAATATGGTGACTCTGAAAAAATTTCATCCTAACACTCCTGAACCTACGCATGAGGTTGTGAAAAATATCGATCTAAAGCAACGTTTCAATGTTATCCATTCGAAACAACAATCATATGCTTTGCTAGGAGCAAATTATAACAATCTTGTCTCTTACAACGATGTCAAAAATATTTTCTTATCCCGCAAAGAGACGTTTCCGATGGAGACTAGTTTAGATATGGGAAACAATACGGTTTACAATGTAAAGGACCCGACGGTCGCTGACCAAGGAGCAAATAAAAGATACGTGGATCATATAATTTCCGATAAATTGAGTAATCCGTCCGGTGAAGATTTAGATATGTCAAACCATAAGATTACCAATCTCGGTGATCCGCAAAACAGTTCCGATGCATGTAATAAATCTTATGTGGACGGTGGTGATAGAAAACTCAATCTCATGATAGGGGATGTGGTAGTTCATACGAACGAGGTAGAAGAAAAGCTCAAAAAATATGTTGACGAATCACATATCAGTGATTCGTCAAATTTGAAAGATGAGTTCCGGTACATAATGGAAAATGTTGATGAAAGCTCATCCGAGCATGATATAACCGTCACCGGAATAGTCGATTTGGTAGAGTCACCGCATACACTAAACAGAAAAGTTTATGCGTTGCTATTACACAAACATCCGCTAAATAGCTACTCATCAAGAATCGGTTTTAATATGTATAAATTACCAAAGGGAGAATATACCGTTTGTATCGAATTTATCCCACCTACGATGAGTGGCGTCAGCGTCGACGTTCGATCGGCTTCTCTCAACATAATTAATCAACCGATGAAAAAATTTTCTAATTACAGTAGAAGCATTATCCATCTGCATAAGTGGGAAATTTCACCACCGGAGTATATTAGGGTCGATTTAAAATGTAGTGGTTCACCAACATCAGCT
The DNA here is from genome assembly GCA_022457155.1 of Cladopsammia gracilis. Lineage (NCBI taxonomy): Eukaryota > Metazoa > Cnidaria > Anthozoa > Scleractinia > Dendrophylliidae > Cladopsammia > Cladopsammia gracilis. Next base: position 319,790 of record JAJGOT010000619.1, read on the forward strand.
TCACAAGCTCAAGCTTACCTTATAATTTACGGAATAAAAGGATACCACTCAGATGTACCGGCTAGTGTTTACGACACTCCTTATATTTTGGAAGGTGGGAAAATGCTAATGCAGACTACACTCGATATGAATAATCATGCAATTATCAATTCACCAAGTCTCAACAGTTGTGGTGTATTTATCAACGGTCTTTACAAGAAAACTACGAACCAAACATTTGCTCTATTTTTAGGAGAGGAAGAAGAAGAAATGGTTCCGGAAAATTGTAAAATTGTAAAATGTTGTATTAAGATCCTCGATACGCTTGAAACATACCCTCCTATTTTTGTGTTGATAAACAATGTAATAGGAAGAGGAGAGGGTGGTAAGAAGCAGGTCTGTCACATGGATAGAGATATTATTTTGACTGAGTGTGATACATTTCGGGTGAGAGTACAAAGTGATCAGGGTACTACCCCTGCAATCAATAAATGTTTGGTAAGCCTTCTACTTGAACCGATCTCTTAAGTTTCTCTAAAAAATTTATTATACGTGGCGTATAATAAATTAGACGATCTTTCACACACTAGATTTAGCTAGATCTGTTCAAGCGCTTCTACAACCTCTCTTGTGATTTCTTGACATTCTCTTAACCATTGAGGAGATAAATCTTGAAAGATATGTTCATTTATAAAAGAGACAAGAAAGAAAACGCTTGCAATCATTTTATGTTTAAAATTTTATTATTATAATTTTAAAATATGAAACATAAGCGAGATATTTTCACGTTCAATCATATCGATACATCGATTGATGAGGAGAGATTGTTGGAGATTAAGGCTCTTTACAGATTTTACCATAAGAAGTGGTGGTGTTATAAAAAGACTTATAGGCGCTTCAAGCGGATGAATCTATTCTGTAAACTGAGTAGTTCATTTCTTATTGCGAGCGGTACAATAGCAGGTGGAGTTACGCTAAACCCGGTTACGTTAGGAGTTATTGCTGGTGCTGGATTGTTATTGAAAACATACGCTGATTACAAGAATTATAATCGAAGGATTGAAATGAGTAAACACGCATATACAACGTATCAGAAAGTATTGATTGACTTACGTTCTTGTATGCGAGGAAAACATTTCGATCACGATTCGTTTGTGGATGAGATGAGATTAATCGATGATATGATTAGTGATCTTTGTACGCTTTCTAATGACAGGATTGAAGAGAAATATGAGAGAATATTCATAACATGATAGCTTGAAATTTCTAACGTCTGAACACTATGAAGTCTTCGTGTAAAATGAATAACCGGAAATTCCATACATATTTCTTCGACGTAGTTACCAAAAAAATTTTTATTTACTTTTTCGGTTGGTGGTAACTACGTCGAAGAAATATGTAGCTAATTTGCATGTATGTTAATTAGGCTATAACATCAAAAAATTGGACTTTCTGTACAGTGAACGTGCAGTGTTTCACGTGTAAAACCGCTTTCAACCAGTTATTTGATGACGTCACCGGATATTTTTTTCGCTGAACGTGACAACGTTTCAACGTTTCAACGTGAACACGTATTTCAAGTCGCGTTTCACGACTTGAAAATTATTAAAGTTTAATCTTCATCTTCGCTTTCGCTTTCTTCAATAGTTAACAACGCTTGTCTCTGTTTTAGCGGTTTAACATATGCTTCGTGAACTTTCATCTGTATCGAAACGACGCTGTCACTGATGTAAATGCTTTCAATTAACAAAGCTAATTTGACTTTACAATATTGGTTAAGATAGTCGAGCGGATCAGGTTTTTGATTTCCTTTCGCTTTGAATAGCGATAAAATCTTATCTGACTTTTCCGAATATATCAGTTTAGCATATAATACTGGTGCACTTGCTTCATGTTTCTTACATTTCTTGAAATATAATAACGGACTTAATTTATCCGCTATTTCCGGACCATACGTGTCTTCTAATTGTTCAAGGCAGATATCCTCGAGAAATGACAAACACTTATAAAACTCTTTTTCTTCGGCTGTCGGTTCTTTCTCTTTACTCCATAAACAAACCGGAATAGAGTAACCGACTACCTCGTTAGTTACTTTATCCTTTCTTTCATTCACTCCAAAACTGAAGAGAAATGGTGATTCGATAACTAGCGGTCCTTTCTTGTTATTAGGATAATTGGTTTCAATCTTAATCCTTTGATATTCTGAATCGGTGTTTTTCACCGTGAATGTTACAGCTTCGTGGAAAGTAATATTTTCTTTGCAGAGATTTGAAAGACTTGTCAGTTGCATGTTTGTTATATAGTATATTTATTTCTTTAAGACAATTTTTTCAACTCGCGTTTCACGAGTTGAAATTATAATTACAGTTTTAATCTTCACTTTCATCACTTAATTCAATTTCTTCATTTTTAGCATATTCCTCTACCCGTTGTCGTATCTCTTCTTTACATTCCTTACATTTACCAATATTTTTACCATGATTACAGACAGCCTTTCCACCACATTCAACACAATATCGTTTGTTTTTACCATGTTTACAGATTCCCTTTCCACCGCATTCTTTGCAGTAATATTTGTTATTACCATGTAAACAGATACCATTTCCTCCACATTCTCTACAATAGTATTTGATGTTCCAATGGATACAGATACCATTTCCACCACATTCTTTACAAGTATACTCTTGTCTACCATGTTCACAAATCCTTGCTCCTAAACACTCTTTACAATTGTATTTATTTCTCCCGTGATAACATTGTAAAACTTTACGCTTTGGTGATTTCACAGGCTCTTGTCTTTCAACAGCATCTAACGCATCAATTAATTCTGCTTTCCGCATTAGATAATATCCCTTGATTTTCTTCTCTTTTGCTAAAAATTGCAATTCTTTGAGTGTGCTTTTCGAGCGCTTTTCCATTGCTTTTATTTAGTATATTTTATTTCTTTAATTCCATTTTTCATCTCTAGTTTTTAGAGATGAAATTTATTATACAGCATGTTCTATTGATTTTTGTTTCTTGTAATGTATATTAGTTCACCCAACACAGACTTCCACTTTCTCTTTCTGAGTTCATTATACATATTTTTCTTTATTTCATTAAATATTTCTATAGTTTTTCTAAATTTCGCATTACGTCTGTGGAACAAACTTCTCGATCTCCAGCAACTATTACAAACGTATAACCGTAAGTGATGGTTACAATATTTAAAACAGGATAACAATTCAACCACCGCATCCAATTGTGCCCCCAGATAATACCCTCTATAATAATCAGCTTTTCTGAGATAGTCAATAAATTGTTCCATCGTCTTTCCCTGGTGTAGAAAAGAGTCTCGAATTCGGTTTTCTGCCTTTTCAAATTCCAATTCTACCTCATCATTAAAGTCGTACGCGTCTGAAATGAGGTAGATGGTATCATAAATAATTTGTTTTATTTCTTGAACATCCATTTGCTTTTATTAGTCCTTTTTATTTCTTTAATTCCATTTTTCACATATAAAAATTCCTCACTAACATTGCTTGAGTGGTATCTCTTTGAGGTAGTCTCTTTAGGTAGTGGCGATTTTTTCTTCCATAAAAACTCACTAACATTGCTTGAGTGGTATCTCTTCAGGATAGTCTTCATGACTCGTGACTCGCGAGTTGTGAAATATCTTTTATCGTTAAATTAGCGTGGATGGTCGATAATTCAATGAAAATTCAATGAAATGCGCTAGACTTGCGAACGTGTGAACGGACCATTTTCTCGTTAAATTAGCGTGAATGGTCGATAATTTAACGGTAATTCAATGAAATGCGTCAGAACCGGCAAATACACCCTACTGTTTTTTATTTTTTCTTCTGGTAATTTTTCGTTTTTTTTTTTTTTTTTGGAAAGTTTTATAAAATAAAGTGTTTACTTTAAAAAAAAATCGCATGTTTTAAGATTATTGATTTTTCTCTTTAAAGGCCCGTTTAAACAGGCGATTTTTCGTCCATTTTTTTGTCGCACTTGTCGATGCAATTTTTGTTGCGAGCATGTGTAAACGGGCGGCGATTTCAGTGCGATTTGGGCGCGATTTGTCGCGCGATGTAGCATGTTCGAAACCAAATGCAACTTGGTGACGATTTTCGGGAAATCACAGCAAACCAAAGCAAATATCGCACCCGAAACTTACAGGAAATCGCCGCTAGTTTACATTTGCATGCGACAAAAGTTGCATTGGAGAGCGCGACAAAAATCGCATGTGTAAACTGGCCTTGAAACTATAACTACGGTAGGAAAAACTGATTATTATGGTTTTTTTAATTATTATGGTTTCTTTTAATTATTTTTGGTCTACTTATCTAGGAATATCAGTCTGCAACATAACTGATATACTTCTCTTTATTCAGTAAACCTCGCCGCTCCGCTAGAGCAATCATAAGCGAGCAGCTTTCGTCGGTAAAACATTTCCCATAGGCGACCACGACCACTTATATAATACATGAACTGGCTTATCTTTGTCATATATATCGCCTTCGAAAGGCGTTTTAGTGAAAATTGAAACGTTTGCTAGTCCACGTTGAAAAGGAGAATTATCAAATCGGTTCCATAAATGGCTGGCACTTTGTAGCAGAATATCATACATTCATACCCTACTTGTTCAAATTAATAATCCGGGCCGATTATTTACTTTTGTTACTCAAGGAAAGGCTTTTTTTGGAGAGGGGAACAAATTCGGGAGGGGCGCTTATTTCTTTTTTAAACAAAAAAAATACATATGAGCGTGAAAAAAGCTCTTTAATGAACGGTAACAGAAAATGTAGAAAATGTTCAATTCCCATTAAGTCAGAAAAACGGTTGCAATAGTCAGGACAGCGGTTGAAATGGTTCGCTTTAAGTCATGGTATAATTCGAAATATAGGGGGTAAGATAAGGGGGGGGGGGGGGGCGCTTATTAACAAAAGACTTAATGGGCGCTTATTACTGAGAAAGGGGGAGCTTATTGGAAGGAGAGCGCCAAATCAAATCATCACGGTAAAAGAAAACTGCGATAGCCATCTTTTTTTTCGAGACCGTACTCAGTTTGCTCTTTTTTTTTCCCGAGTGTCTTACCGACAATTTGGTAAAACATTTGTGAAAATAGCAAAAAAAAAATGATAGTAAAAAAAAAAAAAAAAAAGAAAAAAACATTTGTGAAAATAGCAAAAAAAAAAAATGATAGTAACTTCAGACCCCATCCAGCGGCACATACCCGTATAGGTTATATATGGGAGTAACCATATATAACCTATACGTTTCATTCACGAAAACGTTTCATTCCTCTTTTTTTATCATTTTTATTCTTGTTGCACACACAACTACCCGTCAGTAGCTCGGTACAAAAAGCGCCGGTTCCGGACAGTTGTGTCAACAATTAAAACGGCATCACAATCGCGAATTAAAACGAAAGGAAATCCTCTTCCTGTTACAATTTTATCACATATCAATTTATAACTAACTACCACCCGCTAACCCATGCCACGCGGAGCATATCGGCTTCTCAAATAACAGTTCGCACTTTTGTCGGCTGAAAATCTGCTGTTTGGATCAATTGCCATTTTCATAGTCAAATTGTTTCTTTTTTCTTTTTGTACTGGATCAACATGCAGGAATGCGGTCACCATCCCGATATGTTTACGCAAAATCCAGACCAAGCACTTCTGTGCCCAATTTGGTGAGTATAAATATAGAACATACATCCCACATGCACAAATCTCAAAAGATAATACGGCTAACATTAAACAAGGAAATTTTAAGTGAACAAGGCTAGATGATTGGATAATTTCTTACTTTTCCTTTTAACATATTTCTTCTAAATTCTCCTGAAGCGCAGTTTCAGTCCTCATCAAAACGGGAATTTTTTTTATTTGAGACGATTCGCTCTTTATGTCGGCATATGTCCGTTGCTCGGCCACCCCGTTACCGAAGGTTCTTGTGCGAGAATAAGCCATTCGATTTCTGGTTTTATGCTTGTCTCAGGCATAGCAAGTTAACAGGCGCCGGTTTATTTATGGGACGAAATTTAGAGGAAGTGCGCGCGATGGGAGAAAGGTCTTCCTTCGAAGCGCACGAGCACTCGCTAAATATGCCTATCTCACAAGAGCCAATTTTTTGCTTTCGTGTTTCGTTTGCTTATAGCAAAGGTCCCTCGCGAAGTAAAGCGAAAAAAAAATATACCTTGCAATTAACAAGTAACCGTTTGCTCATTTATGACTTCTTACTCCGCACACAACCGAATGAGAAGGCGCAGTGCCTGGCCACCGCATTTATTCACAGGGAGCCCATACAATCTGTTTGTGTAACACAATGACCATTTGTAATTTTATAGGAAATGTATGGGATTTACCTAAATTTCATATTATAGCGACGTATCGCCAAATGTATGTACTGATCAACGCTAAATAAGCGTTGAATTACCTTATTTGTTGTGTGTTGTCGTCCTTTTGCCGTAAAAGTGATATTTTGAGCGATTTTGAAGGATTCTGAGTTCGCCGTTGACTGTACGTCTAAGAGAAAGACAAGGGTGGAAAGAGATTTTTGAACGGCTCAAGCGCCGAGGCGATTTTTTCACATAAAATCGCATCGCTCAGCTTTCAAACCAAGCAACATAAAGGCCCAAAGATTCACGCTTCTTCTCGTACCTCTCGATCGAAAATCCGTCCAAACGGCCCGGAGCTAGCCGTAGAAGAAAATCAAAATCCCACACTTTCCAAGCGGTCGATATTCGTATCATTTCTTCCTGTGCCAGCCAGAAACCGTCCCGCTGATTGCCTCTTTCTGATTGGTCGCCGTTAAACAACAACCGATTCAAAATAAGTACCGAGGGTGGGGAGCCATAGGCATTTTCGTAAGGTCAAACCGTTTACTCACCAGACTCGGGTCGTGTGAGTCGGGGAAAAGTTAACTTACCAAGCTTTAACAGACATCAATATCTGGTAAGAATTCGTTCCAAGTTTCCTTGTCTTACAGTGCGACCACACGAACCGAGGCCACCCAGACAAATTTTGAGACAAATTTTTAAATTAGCCAATCACAAGTCGAGATCTAGACAATGAAATAGCGCATAATTATACTTGACCAGTTGTTTCGGGTACCGCCGAGTGCAAAATTTAAATTCTGAACTGCACGCTATGTCGAGAATCTTCGATTACCAAAGGCTAAAAATGAATTGCCGCGTTTGGATAAATCAATCCGGGAGGTTTTTTGTCAACGGCGCCGAAACTCACAAAGTTTTGAATTTATATCACATTGGCACTTCTCACTTCTCAGCGAGAAATCATGACCTCGTGAGCTGAAAACCGTGTGTCTCTCAGGCGTGTTGGAAAGCAAACATGATCATTGCCTTTTTTTAATTCTTCGAGTTCTGATTGTTGAAACAAAAATATCAACAAAGAAGCAAATTGTTTTCTAATAAGAGAAGTTTATAAATACGTGACAATAGCGGGCAAAGTTGGCGGCGAATAAATTAGATGCATAAACGGTTGACAGGAGGATAACACATTCCGACGTGCGATCAAAAAATAGAACTCTCAAAAGAAGAAAGTAATATTTTCCTTCTTTCTTCAAACGAATAATTCACTGCAGTTTGCTCCCGATTTCTCAACTCAACGGCAAAAATCGCGTGGACAAAATAGCACTATTTTCTGAGAAATAACTGCGAACTATCCGTAAAGATCCGCTCGTTTATCTAGTTGTGTATACTTTGTTATCCAGCAACACTGAAAGCGGGTATTTTAGTTTTTATACAGAATGTTCACGTTACTTTATATAAAATCCCTTTGTCGTCTCTCTGTTCCCTACTTTACATGTACAGTCTGGGTTGAAGCTTTGAAGTCCTAAACTATAAATTCTTAATTGTGATTTTCTCGAGCCCGGTCACGAGACACAAGGTGCTTAGGGGAGAGTGAAAAAAAAAATAACAAATCAAAACTCTCAGACTGAAGAATCGCTCTCAAATTGAAATGGAACCGGAGAGAAAGTTACAAATTACCGCTTGAATGTACATATAAACGTCTTCGAAAAATGAAAACAATCTTTGTTGTCAGCTCTGTTTAGTAATCACCGAAACTCAGTGCCGCGCATTGCTCGCGACGCCCGAGCGGCCGTCACGTTTACTTTGGATTGTTCAAAATTTCTTTACTACTGGCTTTGATTCTGACCAACCCAGATGTTGTCATACATTTTTTCGGCTTGATTTATATAAACGTGACAATTCTTCATTGTTATCATTTGGGTAATGAAGAATTTATGGAAATCAAAGGTTCGCAACACATCTCACAGTTCAGAATAGACCAATTTCGATATATTAAAATTCATACTTGGCTCCGAGGCTTGGGGGAATAAAACAAAAGAAATCACGTTGAGGTTCAGCGTTGAATTATTCATTTCTTTTGTTTTATTCCCCCAAGCCTTGGAGCCAAGTATGAATTTTAATATATCGAAATTGGTCTATTTGAACTGGTCAAGTATAATTTTGCGCTATTTCATTGTCTAGATCTTGACTTGTGATTGGCTAATTTCAATTTGTCTCAAAATTTGTCTGGGTGGCCTTGGTTCGTGTGGTCGCACTGTAACGATTTTTCCTTCGTCATTTGATTTGAGCGTGGACACCATTTTCTTTCCCTGATCTAGATTTAACTGTTTCTGTATTTATAAAATTGTAAATATTCAAATGTGAAATCATCTGTAACCTTGCAACTTCATTGGTCTACGCGAACAATGAGCAGAAGTCTTTCTGGGCTTCCGGTAGTCGCCGCTCACACGACCCGAGTCTGGTGAGTAAACGGTTTGACCTTACGAAAATGCCTATGGCTCCCCACCCTCGGTACTTATTTTGAATCGGTTGTTGTTTAACGGCGACCAATCAGAAAGAGGCAATCAGCGGGACGGTTTCTGGCTGGCACAGGAAGAAATGATACGAATATCGACCGCTTGGAAAGTGTGGGATTTTGATTTTCTTCTACGGCTAGCTCCGGGCCGTTTGGACGGATTTTCGATCGAGAGGTACGAGAAGAAGCGTGAATCTTTGGGCCTTTATGTTGCTTGGTTTGAAAGCTGAGCGATGCGATTTTATGTGAAAAAATCGCCTCGGCGCTTGAGCCGTTCAAAAATCTCTTTCCACCCTTGTCTTTCTCTTAGACGTACAGTCAACGGCGAACTCAGAATCCTTCAAAATCGCTCAAAATATCACTTTTACGGCAAAAGGACGACAACACACAACAAATAAGGTAATTCAACGCTTATTTAGCGTTGATCAGTACATACATTTGGCGATACGTCGCTATAATATGAAATTTAGGTAAATCCCATACATTTCCTATAAAATTACAAATGGTCATTGTGTTACACAAACAGATTGTATGGGCTCCCTGTGATTTATTTTCATAAGTGCGGTGGCTTAGAGTAAAATTACTAGAAGCACGTGGTCTCGCTGAACCTCGCAAAGCTTGTGGGAGGGTGCACAGCCGTTCGAAACTTTGGTGCGTTTCGATTTGCATCTGAGGCTTTTCGCCCTTCCACTTTGTCTTCTTTGAAACCAAAAACGTCGGTAAAAGGGCCTTTAGATGGTCCTTTCCAAACCGTTTATGCATCAGTCATTTGAAACCCCGGCCCCCGACCCCAGGAACATAGCGGGAGATAGCCGGGATTTAACAAGGCAAATGCCGGGATTTAACGCACATTTAATGACGTGTCGGTCCCGGAGGACAGTGGAATTAACAAAATGTCTGTGTGACCGGGGTCATTGAGCGAGGATTTAACATAAAGTACTCGAGGAAAAGCCTCGTTTTCCAAAATGGCGGCGGAGGAGAGAGCTGCATGCGTTTTAATTTATTGTATCGTATTCATTGTATTGTATTTTTGTGTTGATCGTAATTAAAAGTAACGTCTAAGTTGAACATGACTCCTTTATACTGTAATTTCAGGTCAATCCTTAAAACACTCCCATGGGCTTGTATTCGGGGCGGAGGGGCTTATTATTGGAAGGAATGTTTTGTTATAAAGTAGGGGGGAGGGTTATTCTCGGAGGTTTACGATATGTAGTTTGACGTTTGGAACGAGTCCGGCTGAGATCAGCAAATCAAATCAAATCGAGTTGTGTTTACTTTGTTCTGAAGTACTAATGCCGCGCTATGTGGGGCTTTTAACAAACTACTTGGCCCCGGGGGCGGGGAAATTAGGGGGGTTTTAACACCAGACAAATGTTAAATTCCCCGCTATGTCCTGGGGGTCGGGGGGCCGTTTCAATTGACTGATGCATTACCGTACGCCATCTTTGTTTACCATGCTCCTATAAGCTTACATGAAGTAGCAGCCTGCGCCATTGTCAGCGGTCGCGATTCCTCTGTTGCTAGGCAACTGCAGGACACCAACGCGATATATTTTAAGACAAACCTAACCTGCGATCAGGCATCCACGCGCGATTCCACGCGAATCTGCGCGACAAAAACGCGCGATTCCACGCGAATCTGCGCAACAAATTTATAAACCTCACTTCGCGAGGAATTATTCTACTCAGTTGCTGTAAAATAATTAACAACTTTTTCGTTTCTCCGTTACAGCCAGTACGTTATACGAGAGGCAGTGGCTTGCAAAGAGGGCCATTTATTTTGCAAGGCCTGTATAGGCCAGTGGGTCAACGTCCACAATAGAAGGAACTGCCCTGTCGGAAGACAGAATCTTCAAGCCTCCGACTTGAGGAATATAATTGCTTTCGACAGGGTAGTTGACTCTTTACAAGTGTTTTGCCCGAGAAGACAGGAAGGATGTGCATGGACGGGTTCGCTAGAGATGAGATCGAACCACAAACGGCAATGTCTCCAGGAACCCGTCCAATGCACACTAAATGGCTGTAACCAATCCATGGTTCGTGGTCAGCTAGCCCAGCACTTGGCCACGTGCGACATGCGGGAAAGACAATGCGGACATTGTGATGCGCGTTTACTCGTGAGGCATGTATTCAACCACGAGCGCTTCGCCTGCCGGAGTGCACCTGTAGTGTGCCCGTTTAATTGCAACGATCATGCCATACCAAGGTATGTATTGCGAACTTTTGGAGTGTTTAACTGGTATATTAATTCTTAGTCAATCGTTTTAAGCGTATGTTGAATAGTGCGTGGCGTAAAATGATCTTATGAATGGTTTGGTTATCATGCTATTATTGTCAGTGCCAATATTTTCATTATTAAAATCAACCACTACAAAAAAATTCAAGCACTGTTTTGCACTATACACTCTGGAAATACTGACAGTAGAGATGACATTCCGAGGAGAGAGTTGCGCATAAGAGCTGAAGCGAAATTATCACGACCTTACACAACAGATAGCGACACAAAGCTTGCTCCATAACAAATTAAACGATATTACAATTTTGGGCCAGATTGAACTGAAAAAAGACGTTATGCCATGGTTCTTACTGTAACTATTTATTCGTAGGGAGGAATTGAACGGGCACATCGATACAGACTGTCTCCGGGCATGTGTGTCGTGCTCGGTGACTGCATGCACATTAAAAATAAGAAGAGAAAGTGTGGCAAACCACTTGGAAGCAGATGCTCCTCGTCACGTGGGTTTGCTGCTAGCAGAAAGAAGAGTAAACCGACTGAACGATGTAAGTTATAAAGTTCAATCTGAAAAATCTCATAATTGAGGGTTTGACTATTCCGAATACTGAAAACAAGAATTGGAAGATTTGTTGTGATTATTTGTTTTGAAATCAAGCAAGGTGCAAAGAGGCAAAAAGACAATTGTATAAAGATAGGAGGCCACACTAGTTTTATCTCCCCAACAAATTTAACAACTCCCCAACAAATTTAAGTGCAACAAATTTATAGACACCTCAGTCATAAAATCGCGTAAGATACATTTGAAATCATATTTAAGTTTTCCTTTTTACATTGAATTTTAGATGACACCATCAGCATCACCAGGAAGGGTGCACACATACCATTGGTCTGTCAACCAACAAGACACCAACGTAGGCCCGGCAGTAGGCATTAAAAGCCCATTATTTGGCTCTTTTTTGCGAATAATTATGGTGCCCAAAATGTCCACTGCCGGGAATATGGGAGTGTTCCTGTCTAACCAGGGAACGGATCCGGTTTGCTTAAACGCGAGGTAAGTACCTCAAGAAAAAGCCCTTAAACAAAGGACATCAGACGGAGAGATTGTCTCGAATTGTTTTCGGATTGTCTGAAAATTGGCTATTAGCAATTAACCCGATCTTAAGGCTATTGAAATAAGTACTTATAAATATCGCTCTTCTTCTGATTTTTATACGACAGTGTTGCTCTGCGGAATGGAAGTGATGTTTTTCTTAAACGGACGCCAGCAGCGAAGTGGATCAGCCAGTCGCCATTCGGATGGGAGGCCTTTCTCCCATTTGAGGAAGTCATGCGCCGCTATATTAATCCGAATGGGACCCTTTCTGTCCAAATAAGCTACCAGATTTTGGACTAGAGGGTTCCATTGAAATTAAAATTGCAGCGAAAAAAGATATTGGTAGGTAGATGCAACCTTGCTAGCATTCCCCACCTTTCCCTTAAGGTTACCGTGTACACGTCCCTTTAGATCGAAAATTTATTGAATGTTGTTTTTGGCGTCAAAATAAAGTTTAAAGAATGAACTTTCATCCAAAAGAAATTATAAAAAAACAGTGAGAATTGACAGAGAAATGACGGTATAACTTTTGTGGGCGGAGTTTGTTTATGAAGGGATATGTTTTTCTAAGCGCTGTTTACTCATGGCTCATTTTTCGCTTGTAGGGGACACTTTAAAGAGCTACAACTCAAAGGAAATTTGTTCGATTTTCCTGAAATTTGGACAGAAGCTAGGCTAACATATAATCAACAAAAACCTTTCGGCGAATTTCTTATTTCCGAAAACTCTTTCGTCAAGAGCTATTTCCGTGCGATCAGTCTATTTTTTTCTCTCTTTTCGAAAATATTCTGTGATTTTTCACTGCAATTGAATATGGGAAATCGCCGACACGTTTTTTTAGCCCTTCGTGTCCGGAAACCCGAATACAAATCAAATTAGCAAAATACAATAATCGCTTTGAGTTATAGCGTTTTAAAGCTTATTCGGACGTTCGAATTTAGAAAGCGTAAAAAAATGAGAAAATTCATTTTATTACCAAATAGATAGCCAGCTCTATAAGCTTTAATTTGATATCTGGGTTTAGGTATATTAAGCGTAATCTTAAGACGTTAGAGCTGTTAACAGTTATACTGGAGACACCCCCGAAGGTACACGGTAACCTTAAGTGTTCGGCTCAAACGATTAAGGTAAGCGAAAGTTCTTGCCTTGCTGCATTTTTTATATCACCACTACCGTGATAAAGTAACATGGTAGGCACTCGATGATGCAAAAATGGTTCAAATAACTTTGTAAGTTCAAGTGCAATTAATCTGAAATTTTACCACAATATAGAATTTGTCATTCTTAAAAATTTTATATTTTGTAATTGGGACTTTCAGAAACATCTATATCCCAAGAAACTAAAAAAAGTTCGTGACATCATTTTCCCGCCAAAAATGCCAAAATCTGAAAATCTAAAATGTAGGATCTTTAAGGCCCTCTTTACATGGAAGAGGAGATCCAAGAAGGTTTATTTGGTTTACATGCAAAAATGCGGTACTAGGATGATCCTAGCGCTAGCATCATCCTACTCTCAGATAGGATGATCCTAGCGCTAGGATCATCCTGTTCGCATGTAAACTGAAAGCAGAAAACATGTCGCGCTCGGATGATCTTAGTGCTAGGATGATCCTAGCACTAGTGTCATCCTCTTTCCATGTAAATGGGTCCTTTAAGAATGACAAAATTATTTCAGTGAAGCATGGCATTTTTGTAGCCTCGCGCGCCCACCATGTTGCACGTTTACTTCTTGACTTCAATTTTCACTCACTGGTTGTTCAAACTGGGTAGATAAACTCCGAGTTATAAGTACTTGCACTGGGCAGTTCAAGTTCCTAATTTTTTTTTTTTATTTTTGGCAGTGAAATTAATGTAGCTTTTTGTAAAGAATTGCCGTCGGAGATCTTGAAAGCCTTTTCATGTTTTCATAGTGTTATGATAACACGTAGTAACTATAGCAGTTTGAGAAACGAGTAATAGTTGTTTCATTAACTTATTATGGAATAACGTAAAGAAATGTGTATTTTAATTTTATTCATAGAATTACAGTCAACGGTTTTCAATCACTTGTAAGCGCGGTAACATCTTTCTTGTGTTATATTTGCGTTCATAGTTCATTCTAGGTCAGGTGTTAATATGTAAATATGAATAGTCTCAGGTGTTATATGTAAATATGAATAGTCTATGGTTTTTAACACGATGTGGTGTTACGAAATAGTAACTCGGGTTCAGTTTACGCTCGGAAATGCCTGATTATACTATATTAGTGTATCGAACACGCTCTGTTCCAGTGACATTGTTACGTCCAATAAAAAAAGTGACCTTATGTCGCAGCTCGGTAAATATCCACCACTTCGGTTAATAGTTGTTAGTTTATCATCAAACCAAGTTTGCATCTTGATTTGAATTAGTTACAAATATTTACATAAGCCGATTCGCTTAAGGACTGATATAGCACAACGGTATATAGGCCTCGTAGTGACAGTAACGAGGGACTCTTGGTTTGAGTTAATTCATTTAGATTTACAATACATGTAGTTGATTTTGTCTGATGAATGGGAAAACTTGTTCAGATTGGGACATAAAGTATCAAATTAATTTATTTTTAAGGGTGAATAAACAGTACATTAATTGAGCCAGCATATCCGGTTTTTTTTTTATTTGACTTCCAGGGAGGTAAACTGTTTTTCAGACAAAAACCATTTGCTTTAGCCTGTTTTGCAGGCGCCGGTTCATTTCGAGGGCGCGCTCTCCCCTTGGCGCGTTGCCCTCGCGCGCGCCCTCGTCGTTTTGACTGACTTTAGCGCTATACCTTATTAAACATTGTAAAAGTTAACCCGTTAAGACTTCGAAGTTAACTTATTAAACATTGTAAGAGTTAACCTACTAAGACTTTGACGTTAACTTATTAAATATTCTAAAAGTTAACCTATTTAAAGACTTTGAAGTTAACTTATTAAACATTCAAAAGGTTAACCAATTAAGACTTTGAATTTAACTTATTAAATATTCTAAAAGTTAACCTATTAAGACTTTGAAGTTAACTTATTAAACATTCAAAAGGTTAACCAATTAAGACTTTGACGTTAACTTATTAAAAGTTAACCCATTAAGACTTTGACGTTAACTTATTAAGTTTACGTCGTAATTTTACGTCGTAACATTTAATCACATAACAATTTTACGTCGTACTCACATCCATATCACGTCCTAAAGACTTGACATGAAACAAATTTAACGTCGAATTATTATTACGTCGTATTAAGTTTATGTCGTAATTTTACGTCGTAATTTTACGACGTAACATTTAACCACATAAAACTTTACGTCGTACTCTTCCTTTATGAATTATCACATCGTAACTTGACATGGAACTAAATTTCCGGTGTAATTTTTACGTCGTGATAATTTCACGTCGTATAACGTAACAATTCACCGTGAAGATAACGTTACGTCGTAATATGTACCAAGTCATATTTACAACGTACTTTATTGAGACATTCGTGAACGTCTGAGATATTACGTCGTAATATTGAATTCGCTAAGATTACGTCGTAAAATTTACGTCGTAATATTTAGCACTGTAATATGACCTCCTGGACGTCCTAGAGGTGTCTGTACGTCTAGAAAGTCGTCAAAGTGTTTTGAGCAGTAATGAACGCCATATTCCAGTCTCAGATTCTAGTCCTTCCGTAGCCGATTTCGTAACTTTTTCCTGATTGGTGCGTGCTTTTTATGTCCATTGTGTTTATGTCATCACTGTCTGGTTCGTCTCTTTGTGACCGATTGTGAGCAGATTCTATCTACCTCAGTAACGTCTCGGTAATCGAACAGTAATTCACAAATGGGGAAAAAAACAGAAGAGAGATCGCGACAGACGGTACGTTGAATTCAAGTTTGATATCGTAACTGACATTCGATTCATGTTTAATTATCTGTTGTTCACTACAGTTCATACGTTATCAAAATTACATTATTTCCAGGTCACGTTCCCAATCCTGGTCGCCTGAAAGGTCGCAGCGTATAGCTCAAAACGGTCGAAAAGATCGGAAGGTCGGTCAATTTTAAGTGTTTAAATTTTGATTTATTATAGTTCTCTGCATGTTTAGTCAATTGTCGACCGGGCTAGCATACATGGTATTACGCGACCGTCTGCGAAGTAGATTCAGAGTGCAAAAAGGCTTACGGTATTTCAGGGTATTTTGAGAAACGAAACGAAACCAAACTCAGTCGAACAAATCGTTTTCCTCTGCTCCTAAGAATTCATTTGTATTATACAGATTTGATTTAACACTTTGTGGGATTTGTAATCTTATGGCTGATCTACGTTACAATTTTTACAATGCAAAAAACAATTGCTTTTGAATGGGAATATCTCGATGGTAATTGGTTAAAACAACCCCCATAGTGTTACATTTCCAGCCCCGACGTCTCCTTGGAACTTTATGCTGTAAAATTGTTCCCTGGCGTAAAGCTTGTGAATAGGAATGGCAGTATTTAATTCTATTCAAATAACTTTAGACAAAGTTAATAACTTATTAAGACATAATTTGTGGGATCCTATTAGTCGATTTTAGGGATACGAAGGAAGAGAGATATTTTTGCTCGACTGAAGCATAGTTGTTTTGTGTTGTGACGTGTCTGTTGATTTGCAGTAAAATAGATGCTTATTACAAAATTAGGTCCTCGAAGCAGTGATCAGACTTTATCCAAACTCTCCATATCGGCACGTACCATTGTAAATAGGAATATCAAACAATGTGGTACTTAGTTATCTACCAATAATTTGCGCAAAGTAAATATGACTATATGGAAAAAGGTATGTGTCAAATAAACGAATATACAGTTAGCTTGCATAACAGGCGTTATTGGGGCGCTCAAGCGGGTTTTAGGTCGCGAGCGCGCAGCGCGAGACACGAGCACGAAGCGCGAGACACGCACTTGCGCTATGGCTCTCGCCCCAAAACCCGCTTGAGCGCCCCCAATAACGCCTGTTATGTAGGCTAATATACAGTCAATTCTCTCTTAAGCGACCACCCTTAGTGCAAGAAAAAGTGGTCGCTTAAGAGAGTGGTAGTTCGAGTTGATTGTATGCGTGTAAATAGTTACTTTACAAACATGTACAAAGTGGTCGCTTACGGGAAGTGGTTGCTTAAGAGAGAGGTCGTTAAGAGAGAGTTGACTGTATATGCTGGAATATTGATTCTCGTAATATTGTTTGAATTTATTGAGAAATAAATACTATTATTTATCTGCTAAGCAAGTTTTTTTTGTCGACATTTGAGTCATTATGAAAAACTGACCAAACCAAAATGAATGTTACCGCATGTTCTCGTTCCCGTGCCAGGAATAAATCAAGAATAAATGCCGGGTTGAAATAAACACCGGGTATATCACGTCTAGTTTTGAAAGAACGACGGAGCGTATACCGAACAGTTCAGCAAACCACTCAGTACAGCATTCGCAATAACTTTTTTGTATCTAAGTTTTTAATAAGAGACGAAGTCGAGAAGTCGGTGTTATTGTGTCGATGTTTAGTGCCGTACATTTTAGTTCAGTGTACAGTATTAAAGAAATAAAAAACGCGCCGAGTGCATTATTGAGTTATATAAGCACGCGGGAATTTTTAAGAACACGAGAGAAGTGCAGAGAAGCACGAGTCAAAGGCGAGTGCTTCTCGCACTTCTCGAGTGTTCTTAAAAATTCCCAAGTGCTTATATAACTCAACAATGCACGAGGAACAAGTTTTTTTATTTCTTTTATAAAATTAAAACGGTTATAACGAACCTTACGTCACGCGCGTGCTTTATCGAGTTATAATAAACTCGGTTTAACCAATCATAGCGCGCGCATTTTCTTGAGCATTTTATAAATAAGAATAATGCCACGTCTATAAGGCTGAGTTCTAAATAAACCCTAGTCTGGAGTTAAATCAATAAAAACGGTAATTAGATTGAATATGACGCAGACGGTTTTAAATCATATTTTAATTGAAGTGAAAATCTTCTATTTCACAAAAATTGCAAGTTAGAAGCTGCCTAAAAAACTCGAATACGGAATAATGAATAACGAGAAAAATTTAAAAATGAATAATGAATAACCTCGAAAAAAATGAAAGGAATAATGAATAAGTGAGATCCAATTATTCCGCTTCCACCCCCGATAATGCGTAGTCCGTTATTATTAAGGATGCGGCATATTTCTTTCTTGGTGTTCTTTGTGTCTCTGGGTGAAGCGTTAGTAATGCAACATGCAACTTCAACCAATGGAAAAACACCGCATCCGTAATTAACTGGTTCAAATCTGTTCAAAACAAACAAGGCTCCAGCTTCATCTGCTTCGACATTGAAGAGTTCTACCCATCCATCAGCCAAGACCTCCTTAACAAAGCTCTCGACTTCGCCTCTAACTACGATAACATCACCGCCGACGAAAGAAACATCATAATCCACGCTAAAAGCTCTATCCTAATCCACAAGAACGAACCCTGGCAAAAGAAAGGCAACACGACATTCGACGTCACCATGGGAAGCTTCGACGGCGCCGAAACATGCGAACTCTTGGAAAGCTTCCACCTATCTCAACTCCAGCACCTAAATATTAACGTAGGACTTTACCGAGACGACGGACTAGCCATTACTAACGCTTCACCCAGAGACACAGAGAACACCAAGAAAGAAATATGCCGCATCCTTAATAATAACGGACTACGCATTACCATAGAAGCTAACAAACAAATCATTAACTTCCTAGACGTCACATTTAACCTCAACCAAAGCACCTATCAGCCCTTCACTAAACCGAACACTAAACTTCAATACGTCCACCGCGAGAGCAATCACTCGCCCATTACTGCAAAGAACATTCCCGCCGGCATCAACAAACGCCTTTCATCCCTATCTTCCGACAAAGCATCCTTTGACAAAGCCGTCCCTACCAATACACGCTACAGTATGAACCTCCAACAACAAACAGACGGAAAAACAGACAACGCAACAACATCATCTGATATAACCCTCCATTTAGCAAAAACACCAGCACCAACATCGGATACAAGTTCCTCGCCCTAATAGACAAGCACTTCCCTAAAGATCACAAGCTCCGAAAAATCTTCAACCGCAACACCATAAAAATAAGTTACAGCTGCATGAATAACGCCAAACAGATAATTGATAACCATAATAAGCAGATTCTAAAGTCATCCACGCAAGCCAACGACGCCGCCACAGCTAACTCTAATACCACTCAAGACAAGAAGACATGCAACTGCCGACAAAAGAACACATGCCCACTCGACGGAAACTGCCTACAATCATCAGTCATCTACCAAGCTACAGTCACGCGCAACGACAACAACACAACAGTAACATACATCGGACTCACGCAAAACGACTTCAAAACAAGATACCGAAACCACACCGCATCATTCCGCCACTCTAAACACAGAAACTCAACTGAACTAAGCAAGTACATCTGGACTCTCAAAGACAACAACATCGAACACTATATTTCATGGCGCATCCTGTCTTCGCATTCACCGTACAACAGCTCAAGCAAAAGATGCAACCTCTGCCTAAAGGAAAAATTTCTAATCATTTGCCAACCGAAACTTTCTACACTTAACAAACGTAATGAACTCGTGTCTTCTTGCCGCCATAGAAACAAAGCCCTTCTACGCAACAGCTGAACTGTTAAACTTCGCGCCGCATAGATTTGTTATTGTTATTATGTAAATTATTTTGTATATAAGAAGCGACGGTAAGGAATAGAGGTTTTGCACGGCAGCCATGTTGCATGGCAGGAACAATGAAAATGTTTTGCATTAGAAAGAACATTCTTTCCCATAGGGAAAAGAATCTATTGTTCCTGCCATGCAACATGGCTGCCGTGCAAAACCTCTATATTCTTATTGAATCCCCTGATGAGTGGGCAACCACGAAACAGGCTTGTCGGGATGAAAGCGTAGTTTATTTGTTTCTTTCCTCCATAAACATATATATATATATATATATATATATATATATTATATATATATATACATACATATATATATACATATACATATATATATATATACATATATATATATATACATATATATATATATATATATATATATATATATATATATATATATATATATATATAAGTTGAAGGATTAAAGAGGACGCATCGATTCTCTGTGACTCTGAGTTCAGACAGAACTTTATTCAACTAATACCTGAATTTTTCAAAATGTGATCGCTACCTTTTGGATTCTAAAGAACCGTGGTGCTCGGCCGCGGTTCCACCGGGGGACTGGCTGATTAGTTTTGAGGGGGGGGGCTCCGTCAACCATGTTTGTGGTGTAGTAGGGCTAACAGGCAACACTCATTTGGGGTCCCTCTAGTTAAATCCAGGGGGGTAGGGTGGGTCAAAACTTGTGTCTCCAGTTTAAAACTTGGTTACTTTATAGGCCTTTTTTGCTAATTTGCAGCGTAACTGTATTTAAGTTTATATGCCTAATAAAGTTTTGTTTGTTTGTTTTTTTTGTTTGTTTGCCTTTTTGCTTACAATTCGCAGACCACCCCTGGAGAGTGCTCAGTTGTCTTAGCCCAGGAACGGGAATCAACTCTCAGTGTTTGTTTGGGCAAGCGGAGTCATTAATGTAGAGCGAAGTATATGTTTATCCTAGTGGAGGAAAGAAACAAATAAACTACGCTTTCATCCCGACAAGCCTGTTTCGTGGTTGCCCACTCATCAGGGGATTCAATAAGAATATTCTTTACCATCGCTTCTTATATACAAAATAATTTACATAATAACAATAACAAATCTATGCGGCGCGAAGTTTAACAGTTCAGCTGTTGCGTAGAAGGGCTTTGTTTCTATGGCGGCAAGAAGACACGAGTTCATTACGTTTATTAAGTGTAGAAAGTTTCGGTCGGCAAATGATTAGAAATTTTTCCTTTAGGCAGAGGTTGCATCTTTTTCTTGAGCTGTTGTACGGTGAATGCGAAGACAGGATGCGCCATGAAATATAGTGTTCGATGTTGTTGTCTTTGAAAGTCCAGATGTACTTGCTTAGTTCAGTTGAGTTTCTGTGTTTAGAGTGGCGGAATGATGCGGTGTGGTTTCGGTATCTTGTTTTGAAGTCGTTTTCCGTGAGTCTGATGTATGTTTCTGTTGTGTTGTTGTCTACAATCACACTAGGCTATTAATAGTAGGCTTGAATTTAGAAATCCAATAGCTTTCTCTTGCTCTTCTAATGTCTTGATTAGGATTTCTAACTTTTTCAATGACGGTTAATTTTAAATGTTTAACCCCACCGTGTTTGAACTGTCTGACAGTGGGAATTTTCTGATGACCTGCGTTTATGTCGCTGCGATGTTGGTTTGTACGGCGATGAACGGGGTTTTTTGTTTCCCCTATATACTGATCGTCGCATTTTGTGCCGATTGAATCAAGTATATAACGTTGCTTGTTTGACAGGTGGTGTGTTGCGTAAGAGTGAAGGTTTCTCCTGTAGTTGTGCTTTTAACTGTTTCTGTGAATCTACCATATGTTTTGCAACATGCACATCTATTGTCTACTTAATTTACAAGGCCAAAATCCTGGATTAGTATGTTCGGCGGATGTATGTTGCTTGTGTTTATGTGAAGAGTGTATCCTAAGGTTTCTGTTGGTTTGAAAGGAGCGGCCACATATTCTGCATGAGGTTTCTGATGTGTTTGGCGTGTCACTGCTAATGGTGGAATGGCTTGCTTGTTCACTAGGGTCGCATGGTGGTAATCTTTTGTTCGTTAGCATCTCTGACAGGTTTCTTCCTCTACGGTAGGCAACGAGGGGGCGGTCCTTAAAGATGATTTTGCATTTAGATGAGGTGTGTAGTATTTGCTGGTGTTGGTTGAGAATATTATGCAGGTTCAGCATTGCTGGATTGTAGGTTACTATAAGGGGTACACGGTCAGTGACAGGATTCTGCTTGGTTCTGAGAGCCTCTTCTCTAGTTGTTCTTCTCGCTCTCATAATGCACTCCTTGATGAGTTTGTTTTTGTAACCTCGATCAAGAAGTACATTATGTAGTTCTCGGGCTCTCTTCTCAAAGAAATTGTTGTTAGAACATATGCGGCGTAGTCTCAGTGCCAGGCTGTAGGGGATCGACGTTTTAGTGTGACGTGGATGGCAACTGGTCCAGTTTAGATATTGATGAGTGTCAGTAGGCTTGGTGTATAGGTCAGTGCTAATCTTGCCGTTGTTGTTGGTTACTTGGACGTCAAGAAAAGGGATGCTTGTGGTTGATGAGGTTTGTTCAAGTTTGATATGTGGATCAAAAGTGTTACATTGGTTATGGAAATGTGTTAGTTTTTCCTCACCATGTGTCCATATGAAAATATATCATCAATGAATCTGAACCAGAGTAAAAGAGGATTAGCGCTTTGTTTCAGCAAGTGGTCCTCAAGACGACCCATGTAAAGGTTGGCATAACTTGGTGCCATCTTGGTTCCCATTGCTGTCCCTGTTTGCTGGATGAAATGCTTGCCTTGGAATATGAGGTTGTTGCAGGTGAGAACTAGGGTGATAAACTGTAAGATTGTTTCTCTTTTGTCGTCTGTGAAGTTATTTTGGCGCATGAAGTAATCTCAAGCTTCTATACCACCATCATGTGGGATGTTCGTGTATAGGGATTTGACATCCCAAGTTACTAATAGTGTTCCTGTAGGTAGTGTATGAGTGGTGTTTAATTCGATCAGTTTGTTAAGAAAGTCGTTGCTGTCTTTAAGATGGGAGGGCAGATTCTCGACAAGCGGTTGGAGCTGGTCATCAACCCATTTAGAGATGTTAGCTGTGGCAGAATTTATGGTGTTGCAGATAGGTCTAGCTGGCGGTGAGCGTTGCGGTTTGTGGATTTTAGGAACAAAGTAAATATTGCCAGGTCGAGCGTTTTCCATTATTAAGTAATCCGCCGTGTCGTTGTTGATTACCCCTTTCGAATGGGCCTTTTGTACAGCTTGTGATACTTTTATAGCGAAATCAGATGTTGGGTTAGCCTCCTACGCAGACGTCCTTAGGGCTCGTCACGTAATCTGGGGGAGGAAAGATTGCGTGACGAGCCCTAAGAACGTCTGCGTAGGATCAGGCTAATGTTGGGTCGGCAGGTATGTGAAGGTACACTTTCTTACCATTTTCGTCAGTGCCATTAAGTTGTTTGTACGCTTCAGTTAGATAATCCTTCCTATTTTGCACTACCACTGCTGCTCCTTTGCCCGGGGGAGGGGGGGGGGGGTACTCCCTATAATGGGCTATACGGGGATGCTCCGCCCGAAAGCGGTACCTTTTTGAGGCTGGAGGTATATGAAAGGGTCGGGATTTCACGAGTTGAAGTATGTGAAAGGGTAGGGATTTCACGAAGAATAGGAAATGGTAGCGAAAACACGAGTTGAAGCATAAGAAAGGTAGGGAAAACTGCCATTTGAGTATTATAAAAAGAGGGCCTTTCAAAATATATCAAACAGACGCACGTAAAGGCTATATGAAAGGGATACTATTTTCAATATAAAAGGAAAATGAAAGGGGTACCCTTTTCAATGAAAGGTATGTGAAAGGGGTACCTTTTCTGTCAAAAACGGTATATGAAAGGGTAAAGGTTTGGACCTCGGGGCGGAGCATCTTGTACGGGGAAACCTATCAGGAGAGGCGACACTGAAGTTGTTGGACAAAATGATTTCGTTAGACGCGCAACGAGATCTAGAGCCTCTGGCGGCAAGAATTACTCGATCATCAAAATACTCGTGACGAAAATCTTTCAAACAATGGGTTCAGAGTGAGATGGCAAAGTTTCACGGTACACACCTGATAAACAGTTTACAACACCTTCAATGTGTTACATGTAAGGAACCTTGGCCTACAAAACAAGGTTAAACTCTCCCAATGTTTGAATGCCTAAGATGTATTAAAGCGAGATAAGGGATATCCTAAATTATATTTCCAAGAAAATGATATCGATCCGCGTGCTTTTTTGATATACAGTTGTACAAAATTTAACCCTCTGAAAATATTATCACAGAACAGTGATAGAATTGCGGTGGCCCCATACCCCTTATACTGTATGCATGGTGTCAACATCTTTCAAGTGCATGTATGATCAAAACTACAGATCACACAGGTGGAATTTCTTTCACAAATATGCAATATTTACATGATGTTAGCATTATTTGTCAATGACCAGTGAGTGAAATATACATTACACATTGAGTTTTTGCCATTCCTTGTAAAATGGTTCAATAAGCTGTATTCAAATGGTTTCGTAGGAAGAATTTCTGTTTACAATTTGGATAAAAACATTTTATTAGGAAAAAACATTTTACTGTTATTACCAGTGTGATGTGAAGCTGCTACATAGGTAAACACATGATCAAAATAACTGCTTGATATTAATTATTGTTGATCAGCTCCTCAAATCTCCTCAGAATTTCAGTGTACAAGCAAGCACATAGATCATAATTCTCATGACCTGTATCCTAAATATAGTATTATGTTACTGTTGGGAGAATCTCGCGCCACTTTCTCAACCAATCAAAAATAAAACCAAAACCAAACATGACTTGCTCAAACACATTTTCCCATGCTTGGTACTGGCTATCTGTAATTGCTCCAAGTTCTGATTGCTTCATTGGATTGACCGTGTGTGTTATGATTGACCAAAGTAACTACTACGGTTTTGCTTTTATGACACTCGATTGAAAACCAATCTATGACAATGCAACATGTAATTACCTCTATGGTATGTTAGTATGTTCTGTAGTCTCATTGCTGTTTATGGTGAGATTAAATAACTATTTTTACTGGAACTGTACAGCATCACTCATCAGCAGCAGTTAATTCCCGCAATCTCAACCATTCAAGGAAAATAGTAAATTAGGTTAGCAATTATTTGATACCAAGTATATCGAACAAAAACTACAGCAGTATCTAAGGGGAACCGGCAGGCTAATTGGGGAGATGGCACTCACAAGCTTCAAAATTAGAATTTGAGACAGCAGGAGTTATAGCTGTATTCCTAATAAACCAATTCTCATCCAGTCAAAATAAACAGAACTCCACTACATATTGTACTGGACGCAGGTCCACAACAGCACTATACATCCACTTTCAGACCAATTTTCTTTCTGGCAATAATTAATGAAGAGAGGTGGGGGGAGGGCCTGAGGGTCTTTTGGAACCCAGTCCCATAGCAGTTACAGTGACCCACAGCTCAAAACTCAGTACCACTTTTCATTTATTTTATTTTAGGAAGACAGGGGACTGAGTACGAGTTAAATGGGACTGGGAACAAGAATGTTTCAAATTTCAAGGCCATTGTGGCCATGCAACCCAACCTCTCCAGTTAAACCAGAAATTCCATCTCTCCTTCCCCCGTCGCTAAAATTTTACGGTACACCCTCCCCCGAACTTCGCGAGGTTATGCGAGACACGTATTTCTAGTAAAGTTATTATTGGCGCGTGGTGTTGTGTTACGTCTGCCACGATGGTAATGCCTGCGGTGTTTTCGTTTGGAGGCGTGAGTTGCATTGGCAGGTTTGGTATGAGCTGATGCGATTACTGAGGTATTTAAACTTGTATTCATGCTGTCACGAATTACAGCGGAGGTCGCGTGCACAGTGTTGTTCATTTGAGGAGAGGCTGATGTTGGATGCCTGTTGCTAGGACTGGAGGAGTTTCACCTTCTGTTAGGTTTATGATGTCTGTGTATGCGTGTGGACGATTGCCTAAGATTGGGGAGTGGGTTTTGGGATTTCTGGTGATCACGTGAGAGACTTGTGGACTTTGGTTGAGGTGAGTTTACCGCGGTTTCATAATCATTCCATATAGTCGTAGGGGACAACGGAGGTGTTGTTTCATCAGCATTGTGTTCTTGAAAGCCAAGATGTTTGTCAAGTTTCTGCTGTTTCCTGTAAGACATGCGGTCCCGGGTATTTTCATTTTGGATTTTTAGCCAGTGTTTAATTTCTTCGAGTTGTAGGGATGACAGATTATTACTAAGAATAGATTGTTGATTTGCAATCTGTTTTCTCAATGTCACGCATTTAGTTTCATGTGATTCAATCAGAAGGTCTAGCAATCGGTTTGAAGATTCCTTTAAAACATCAGTCCATTTATGTAGAATGTTTGAGTTACCGACTCGTGGTTCTAATCGTATTTTTAGGCCCGGTGGAGTAATATTGTGTTTTTTGTACAACGAGAGAAAGTGTTGATGTAGTTCGCTCGAAATTAACTTGTGGTGTAACTTTCGGAGTTGCCAAATAGTTTTGGTACAGTAGGTGGAAATCCCTGCTGGAAAATTAGTCGTAGGGCCAGGGTTCAGTTCTATGTCACCGCTAGCTATAAGGAGAACGAGTAGGATAGAACCGTAGTGATTCCGGGTGGTGTTGATGTGAAGAAAGGGACGCACGCTGATGGACCGACACTGCGATTTACCACGGTATAATGTAGAACGAAACCAGGAAAAAATCAGATCTTTGTTGTTAAATTCAAGGGACTTGTTCAAAGTAAAGTCGCCGTCAATCCTTTCTTTAGAGAAAGATGTCAGAATAAAAATAAAGGAGGTAAATACAGAAATTCTTGACAGGAGCATGTTGAACGAAACTTGTTAACTGAATATTGACAATATTGTGACGGTTGATATCCTCAAAATGATGGAGTTAGGATTAGCAGATCTCACAATTCGCGATCGTGTTTGGAGACAGTTAACTTAAAATAACCGTAGAACTTGTGAGGAGTCTCGCGAACAATGCAAATCCTTAACCAACGTAAAATGCTTGCTGGAGGATCACTAAAGCGATCGTGGACACTTGAAATAATCGTAAATAAAACCGAAAATGTGAGTGTCAAGAGTCCAACTCCAATGTAGCTTTGCTGGTTTATTCGCTCGACGTTTCGACCATAACGGTCTTCATCAGGAGCATCTGAGGTATATACTAACTGTTTACAACATTCGAAATTTAAAAAGCTTAACGGAAAGAACACACGTGACATGCTGACGTAATAATCAGATATGGAGCTATGGCTTAGTTGTTTAGCTTTATATAGGGGTCTCGCAAACAATGCAAATCCTTAATTACTCATGCGCGTAGCGGCATGAGGTAAGGTTTCGGCTCCGTTTTTCTTGTTATTTTTATTATTATTATTATTATTATTTTTATTTTTTGTGTCACGATTTTGCATGCAAATTTATGCACGCATATTTTAAATTGTACACTTCTGGTTCATAGCTTTTCCACTACACTTCCTGTTTAGTGACTTCCGGCTACTCTCACTTCCGGTAAAAGAGCGTTACTCAAGTGTCACGACAGCGTCTCCTACAACCCTACTTACATTAGCAATGTTCATGTTTGGTATATATAAGTCTTAGAAGAATCATTCCCTTCATTGTGGTACAGCCTACTTACGCATGCGCATGAGTATAGGCTGCTAGGAGCCTCCTGTTTTATATATATTTATTTAATCCTCAAATTTATATATATTTATATATATATATATATATATATATATATAAATTTGTCACAAATGAAGACGAACCAATACTTTTTGTCTGACACCTATATTTCGACCACATTCAGTGGTCTTCTTCAGGGTGACTAAAACACCGTTAACGTATTAAAATTCAAAATTGCCGAGGCGTCCGATGTCAAGGAAACGCGTGCGTACCAAAACAACTGACTGTTATTTTGAAACTGTAACGGAAACATATTGCGTTGCATTACAAAAAAAGCGACAAAAACTATTAATACGCGTGCGCTCGCGCTTACAAAAAGCTATTCATACGTGTGCGC
Organism: Cladopsammia gracilis; assembly: GCA_022457155.1. NCBI lineage: Eukaryota > Metazoa > Cnidaria > Anthozoa > Scleractinia > Dendrophylliidae > Cladopsammia > Cladopsammia gracilis. The sequence continues at coordinate 347,722 of JAJGOT010000619.1, forward strand.
TCGCGCTTATACGTGTCTTCCTGTTTTGAGCATAAAAGCCATCATTATCATTAAGCCCATTCGATATCAATGTCCCCAATCTGTACATCCACTGTCCTTCCTTGTCACGCAGTCTATCAGTTGAACGCTCATGTGTTCCAATCCTGAATGTCCTTGGCTATGAAAATGCTGGTAAAGAACGTCATCCTTCTTCTTATTTTCCGACGACAGATTAATAAACATGCGCATTTACCCTACTCTTATGATTGTTAAACCTTGTCCTAAACGCAGTGGTGGTGGACCCAACATATTGAATTTGACATTTCTTACAAGTGATAAGATAGATCACATTTCTATTAAGGTTGTAGTTTATGCTTAATTCTTTGCCAGTTTTGTTGTTTCGAAAACCTCTTCCTAAACAAAGAAAATTGCAAATCTGACATCGATTGGAATCACATTTCGATGTTCCTTTCACTTCATCTTTTGGCCACTTCTAAAACGGCTCGGACTAAATAATCGGAAAGACTTTTAGGTTTCTTAAAGGCGACCATTGGAAACTCCTTGATCGCATCTCTGCATCTGTTTGATGAATGTAAAACAGGCTGTAATTTCCTCAATAAACCTCCGATATTAGGAAGGCCTGGATGATATGTAACTGTAAAAGGGATCCTGTTGTTGTCCTCTTTTGGTTTTTCCCTTAAAGTCTCATTCCTGAGTATTCGTCTCGCCCTATCAACTTGTTGCTCAACAAAATTCCTTCTATATCTCCTTTCTACCAAAAAGCTACATAAATCTTGAGACCTTTTCTCAAATAAAGTATCCTTAGAACAGATCCGTCTCAACCGTAATGCTTGAGCATAAGGAATCCCTTTCTTGCAAGAACTCGGGTGACAAGGCGCTTGGTGAAGATATAATACAAGATCATCTTCAAGAGGTGACTATTATGTTAAATACTCAAGGTTTCGACAAACAAATTAAGTCTTTTTTCAAGATATGGTGTAAAAATCTGGAATAGTTTACCGTGTGAAATGCGTCAAATGTCCAAAAATAATTTTAAAACTAGAAATACGTGTCTCGCAGAATCTCGCGAAGCTCGGGGGAGGATGCATTGCAAAATTTTAGCGATGTGGGCCTTTTTGAAGTTTGTGAGTGCTATCTCCCAAAATTAACCTGTTCCCTTTACATACTTCTGTAGCTGTTGTTCTATGTACTGTGTATCAAATAATTGCTAATTCAATTCACTATTCGCTTGAATGGTTGAGATTGCAGGAGTTAATAGGATACAGGTCATGAGAATTACGAAATTGATTAAAAAAGTTAAACATGAATATTCAAGATGAAGCAACATATTCTTTGCAAATATCATAAGCAATGTATGCGAGAAAATCAATAATGATCAATTTACAGCATGTACTAAGACAATAGTTTCCAGTGTTTGAGTACTTATTTTTTATATTGAAAAATATCCTCTTATGATCTGCGTGTTAGTTGTTCAGCTACTTGAAATCTTTTTTTTTTTTTTTTTTTGCAAAAGGTAGATTAAAGAATAATTTATGGAGGGTTGTATATAAGCTTAAGATTGCTTGCCTTTAAATGTAGGTTGTTTCAATTGAAGAGCATTAAAGAGCGGATTAAAGTTCGGTGATTTGAGCTAGATTTCTTAATCGTTCTTCCTCTTTGAGCCTTTCCTGTAATCAGTGTTTGCTCTCGTTGCGTCTATAAACAGAATCATTTTGTCTAACACTTCCAGTCGGTGTCGCCTCTTCTGATCGGTTTCGTTCAGAATTCTAATGGAGGCATTTGGTCAGGCTGTTCGAAGTCTTTGTAATCGATGCTGTCGTTGTTTCTTCGTTGCTCGATCGCGTTGAATTTCAAGTCGCCGTTCTCGCTCCAGCGGAGTTTCGGTGGTTAATCTTCTCGAGAAAGGATTTCAAGCCACTTGTTCAATCCAGCTTTGTTGTATTTGCTGTTCTTTCTCACTTGCATCAGAAATTGGTCGTGTTTCACCGAGAGCAGGGGGGGTTGGAAGCCTATCCCATGATGCAACGCAACGAGTTACCGGCGACATTTGAAGCGAATAAACAAACTTTTTTGTAAAATCTCATATTTAGGTGATTTTGCCGGTAGTCTCATTTTATGGTTTTAATTATGGGAGACTTGGGAATCAGAGAATATAGTTTGTTGGTAACAGAAAAGAACTACAATGCAAGAATTTCATTTATATTTCTCAAACTCATTAATAATTCACGAGTTATTCAGCCAATAAAAATGGCTAAATTCGTCACGTGCATGAGTTTTGATACCCAATGAAAAGCCAGATGAAAACTACGTGTGCTTTGGATCACATATCCAAACCACACGTAGTTTTCATCTGATTCCTCATTGGATATCTTGATTCGCGCATCAAAACAAAAGAAATTAAACAAAACAACAGTTTATTTTTGCACCGTTTACAACAATGCTAATTTCACAATTTGCATTGATAGCGAAGCTGAATTAAAAAATAAACAACACCTTTCCTCGTAGTATCTTTCATCTCGGCGTCGAGACAGCGACGGAAAACGACAGATTTCGCAAACAGTATTATTTATTAAATAACGTTTCTACCATTTACCTTTTATCCTCGACTTGTAGTGGATTCAGCGCTTCGCTTCCCACAGTTTCAACAAGATACCTTCGAATTCCACCGATAATGCCACAAAGGATCTTCGCTGGATACATCTCCCCTTTATTATTTGCAACCTCTCGGACAAATTTGCCGAGCCAGTAGTTTAACGAGCAGGCATCCATTCTTTCTAATTCTGAACTCAATGGCTAGACTTTATGCAATTCTTAATAACATTGTAATGCTCCACCCGGATCAAGTGTACAGGAACTTTAACTTTGCGATTAATCTGCCACTCACGAAACATTTTGATCGCCCATCTAGTTTTGTAAGCTGTTGGCTTAGGAATACTCTCTTCTAACAACTTCAATTCCTCTTCTCCACTTTTGGCTTTTCGAAAACTGACGGCCTTCGATGTGCTCCTCGACAGACGCTGCCATCTTCAAACGCGCATGAAAGCGCACTAACACCCAAAATGTAATTAAAAACCAAACCTAAGACTATTCACATTGTCTCAGGAAACACAAAGCCATATCACACTACCCTGTGAAATTGCATTGTGGCATACTTTGAGAAGCCAGATCAAAAACTCGTGCTTCGGGTTTCATCAGGGTATCCAAACACCTTGAAACAATAAAAGCACTCGGCCGAAGCGGCCTCGTGCTTTCATCTGTTTCTCGGTGTTTGGATACCCTGATGAAACCCTCGCACTCGTTGTTGATCTATTACTTCTAAGTTTAATCCTCATTTCTCGTCCTTAGAAAATACCAGGAAAGTGCAGTTGTACCTCCTTCTTAATCGAAGCATCACTAGCATTTTAACATTAATAACGTATTCCTTAATATCATAACGACTTAAAACATCAGATCCCTCCAGATCCCTCCAGGTTTTTCAAGCTGAATAAAACCATCAAAGTGTGGGTACTTTCAGTCAATGCTTTGAATTGACGGCGAGCTGATTTAGGAAATTCGCGCACGTTTGCAGAGTTGAATGTGAAAATTCTTTGAGGAATAAAACGAATTTAGACCGAAGCAAGTTCAAGTAAATGAGTATAAAAAGGGTTACATTGTATTTCCAAAAGCTGTCTTGAACAAAGGATAGCGAAAAAAATCTTGGTAAATGCATCAGTGCTGAAAGCTCAAATCAGTACAAAACACGCAGCAAAAATTAAATATATGCGCGCGCTATATCGCGCTCTTCTGATCGGTTTTGTTCAGAATTCTAATGGTCAGGCTGTTCGAAGTCTTTGTAATCGATGCTGTCGTTGTTTCTTCGTTGCTCAATCGCGTTGAATTTCAAGTCGCCGTTCTCGCTCCAGCGGAGTTTCGGTGGTTAATCTTCTCGAGAAAGGATTTCCAGCCACTTGTTCAATCCAGCGTTGTTGTATTTGCTGTTCTTTCTCATTTGCATCAGAAATTGGTCGTGTTTCACCGAGAGCAGGGGGGGTTGGAAGCCTATCCCATGATGCAACGCAACGAGTTACCGGCGACATTTGAAGCAAACCCGGTCGCCTCCATGAATAACATGAGAGCGCGCCATTGTCAGCGGTCGCGATTTTTGTTGCTAGGCAACTGCACGACATCTTCAGTATATATATATATATATATATATATATATATATATATATATATATATATATATATATATATATATATATATATATATATATATAAACTTTTCGCTCGATTGCGCGCGGCTCAGCTCCCGAGACCCGAGCACCCGAGCGGCCTTCGGCCGCCAAATTTATTAACCTCGCTACGCTCAGGCCTTCGGCCCTCGCTTCGCGAGGAATTAATATCCACGACACTTTACTCCGAATACTTTCAGAAGAAAATGATTATATTGATTTACCAGACTTAATTACAAAAATTTCCTGAAAACTCGGCTTCTTATATTTGCGATGTCTATGATTGTAAACTTAATTAAATTGAATTTATTTTTATTTATTTGTGCATTTATTTAACTACTCTTTTTCTCTAGTCTTTCTTGTGATCTATCTGTATATGTATTACATACGTGTAACCATTGCTTGTCTCGACTAGCTAACCTGCTAACTGCGGGCAGTGGATATTGCTTTCTGTAAAATCTGTGATAATTAATAAACAGTTGAAACAGTTGAATTGATGACTATCAGTTGGCTTGATGTACACATCGGTCTCCAGTTTTCCTGAATGATTAATTACTTTAACATCCAGAAATTCTACCTCATTGTAAGACCATTTCCATGTAAATTTGATCGTTCTATGTGCACTATTCAGGTAATCAATGAAGTCTCTGAGGCTATTTTCCCCTTCTGTCCAAATGATAAAAATATCATCAATATACCGCCACCACGTATCCTTCAAGTTTGTCCATAAAATATTGGTATATGACGGTGCCATTCGAGTTCAAATCGCCGTGCCCAATTTCTGAATGAAATGTTTCCCATCAAATTCAAAATTGTTGTTTTTAAGAACTATCACTGAAGAGAGTGCAGTCTTCTATCTCAGTGCTCCTGGGACATCAAATTTCAATATAAACGATGTGTATTTGAATCGACTTGTTGCTAAGAGATCTACATGTACCCCTGTGGCCAGTTTCCCTGAAAGAATATGCCGGATTCTTTGTCATCGGCATATATTATAGTTTCCGAGAATCCACAAAAGGCATACTGTTCACGCTTGAACCGTTTGTCACGCGATGGATGTAAATACATGCAGCGAGTTAAAGAAGGTTAATGATGCTAGTTTATTAAGTTATATAACTTATGACGAGGTTCAATCAACACGTATATAAACGAATAACCACTAAAAGAAACAAAACTGTACAGAACAGTTTAAGAAGATCTTATGATGGTGGATCGTTAACACAATCTCAGCAACATTCCGAAAAGAAAGACCAGTTTATAATAATAAAGGGTGACTTCAACACCAATTCTCAAATATGAGCTTTTACAAGACCAGCGCAACTAGTTAACGACTTACCTGACAGCTTAGCAGAAAAACCCAGGTGCGTTGGAAACGTTTTCAGTAAGAACAACTACAACCCAGATTTAATTCGGACGCAACAAGCAACGAACCTTATACACCTTATTCCAAAATGGCGGGCAATTTATTATTCTTTTGTATGCATGTCAATTAGCCCTCTTTGCCTCATTTTCGCGTGAAAATTCTGTTGTATTTTGCACATGCTGACGAGACAACAAGGGCTAATTAACATACAGATAAAAGAATAATGAAATGGCCGCCATTTTGGAATAAGGTGTATACATCGAACGCCAACCTAACACCTGTTACCACGGTTATAATACCGACCCTACATAAAGCGACTAACGGATTCTACAAACATAAAATATCCGAAACGTCAGTCAATGTCAACAACAACAGTTTCTCTCAGGAATACACTAACCCGGACGATCGCACTCGACAGACTCCTGATATTCCTGGGTTGAACCCATTTACAATTTTATAATAATAAGTATAAAAACGGAAAACTGATCCTTGCAGGAAGGAGTAGAGATTGAGACAGAAGTGAGATAAAAAGAAAACAAACAGTTGAATATCAGGTCGATATTTCTGTTTGCAAAACAAACCTTCTATAGGGGCTAGAAAAGAAAAATGAATATAGAATATGGATATATATTTATTTTTCTCTTCTAGCTTCCGTGGAAGGGTTGTTTTGCAAACCGAAATATCCGGCAAATGTATTTAAATGCTTTTTATTTTCTAACATCTGTCTTGATCTCTTCTCCTTGCCGCAAGGATCAGTTTGCTATTTTTACCTATTATCAAAGGATTTTCACTGATCCAGGTCTAAAAAGAACCGGCACTTTTCAATGGTTTGTCGCTGTGGCTGTGGTTTTGCCATTCAAACTTAACCCTCGAACATGAAGTGTACATCGTGTAGGGACTGGAAGCCTATTCCATGATATAACGCAGCAAGCTACACGTGTGAAGAGAAAAAAAAATGTTTTGAAAATAACGAGTTTTGACTACTTTTTGAGGTCTTATTACTCGGTGGTCTCATCGTATTTTTTTCCGTACTTTAATAAACCTATAACGTTTGATCTTTTTTTTATTTTCTGTAGTCTAAATGTTATTCATCTTGAGGAGAGCTAGTTTTTAAGCTACCTACAAAACTATCTATGGTAGTTATGGTATTATTTCAACAAATCACGAACGCATGTGATCTGCTTGTTGCCTGATATGTTTTTTATTTTTGACAAAACGAATCCCAGTAAAACAACTACCGACCAAGAAAAGGGTGTCTTGACAGCTACTGCTCGAGTCGGCGGCCTATTGGCAAGTGCGAGGTCACTTGATCAGTTGAATTTTGTATATCTTTCATTCTTGTTGCATCATAGCTTTCCAAAGATAAGAACTTCAAGAGATAAAATGCAACTGGTATCAAAACTACTGTCTTTAAATTAATTATTTATTTGTCCACAGCAATGTAATCACATTTCAAGGATGTTGATTGATAATAACAACTGAGAAAAAATTTAGATAACATACTCTGACTATTTACAATTTGTTAATATTTTACGACTGATCACTGCTACCAAAATAACAAAAAACATATCCAACATACGCTTATCATTTCATACTTTGTCCATGATTTTTTTTCTACTTATATAAGAAAGTGACGATTAAAGCTGGCAATGTTAATATTATTTTCCCTAGGCTTGGAAGGAACTATAAACGTTTCTTTTTTTACATTACAGAACACTTTTTGACTTTATCAACAACAGCACTGCCAAATTCTTTTACCTTTGACCATGCCTTCTGTATAAAGTTTGGTTTCCTTACTTCCTCTAACTCTTTCTCGACGTCATGAAGCCTCTGTCGCTTTTCTTCCATATTTTCCATTCGAGCTTGCGCGGCAGCCTGTTGGTATTCCTGTGCTACGGTCTTACGATGCGCTTCCATCTTAGCCTCCATCTCACGACGCAGCTTCTCCTGTTCTTCTCTGTGCCTCGCCTCCATCTCCGCTTTCAGCTCTTCACGTTGTCTGGCAGCATGAGCTCTCTCCATCCCCTCACTGAGACGTCTTTTCTCTTCTTCTTGCTTAGCCACCAAATCAGACAGTTTTTTAATCATTTTGATGTTTTCTTCATTTGCTTTCTGCATATCCAAGAACTGACTTTTAAGATCTTCGTTTTCCTGCATAAACTCTTCTCTATCCTTTCGTGCTTGCTCCATATTTGCTTCCATCATGTTGTCCATCTGCTCCTTCTGGGCCTTAAGCTCGTTATCCATCTGCTCGCGAAATTTCTCTCTTTCTTCATTCTGTTTGCGGCCTAACATTTCCATCTACAATTGAACATAAAACGATTTAACTTGAAGCTGGCAAAAAAGTTTAATTTTAATTTTGGTCCCGCAGGGTTTTGACCCAGAGACCAGACCTTTAGCAGGCATCATTCTATTCATCGTGTATAGGTACTTACAAGTCAGCAAGAAAATGCAGATCGTATAGTATATTATTCTATTACTGACTCATAAAGATTTGAATTAAAATATATAGGTCAGCAACTTATGTAAAATGAATCTCACATATAACACTTGATTCATTGTATCAAACGGGTAATTCAATGTGACACATAATCCAGTTCAGGTGTCAATGTATTATTACCTCTTTCTTCACTGCGAGATTCTCTTGGCGCAGTCGTTCTTGCTGTTCCTATTAAAATGAGTATATTTACATAAATAATACATATGGAATTACATGCATCAGCTTTATATTCAATGGTCGTCGGTCGACAACACACCCTGATAATTTGAAGCTGCGTTTCAGGGATACACCAAATTGAAGAAACGTTGTCGGGTGAAAAGCATAAACCATGAACGATGCGACCCAAAGGTTTACTGGGAAATTGGGTAAATTAACTTTCGTCTCCAAGAGAATACACCTTATATCAACACAAGATGCATGACTCATGCTCTAAAATGTCTCAAGCAAAGAAAACATCTTGATTATCGAGAAATGGAATATTACTCAGCTTGCCAATGCTGCGTACCCATAATCCCATTCGGTCTCATCGTTCATGCTTTATGCTTTTCACGGGTCAACGTTTCTTCAATTTGGTGTATATTCTGATCGTTCCAAAATACGCAAATAGCTTCAGAATTCGTGCCAAGTCTTTCGAATATGGAAAGGGGTAGTCTAAAGTGTCAGACACATTCTCATCCCACCCCCCAGTAGGGTCAGTCTAAAGTGTCAGCCGCATTGTCCTTCTCCCAGTAGGGTAGGGCTAGAATGCGGCTGACACTTCAGTCATTACTAGGGCAGACCTGCACCTTTCGTAACGCCTCACAGGATTGGCTAAGAAAACCGTGAACAGAACAAACGACACAACAATGGACCATTGCCCTAAAAACAATAGAGGTGCACCTCATCCAGGTCCAATGAAATTAGAGGTTCCGAAGAGGTGCAGGCCTACTGCATTCATTACTAAGTCGTTACTAATTTGATTATGTCAACCGGAAATAATTTTTTATTCTGATTTTTTAATAACTAGAACATGTCTAGAAAAGCGCTCTCCAAGTGTCACAGACGCTGATTTCCCTTTCGTAAACGGTCGATGCCATCATTAACATTAATTAGTAATCAAAGAAAAATTATAACTGCAAGAAAGCACACTACATCAACCCACCATCCCCTCGGTATGGCCAGTACCTTTCGCACGCGCACAACCATATCACCCTGGCAGTGGCAGCCACGGTCATCTGTTTCGTCCTGGTTTTAGGACTCATCAGCATGGCATAGCAAGGCAGGGTCTCATATAAAATCATCAACCCCGCGACTTTACTACCAAGGCGGATGCATTGCGCATCCCTTAAAGCACATTGCTCGTGAGTCCTAACAAGAACGAAACAGCTGTCCATGACTTTCACTGCCAGGGTGATATAACTGTGCGCATGCGTAAGGTATTGGCCATACCGCGGGGATGGTGTTGTGTGGTTCCATGCAGTTATTATTTGTTAGTAACCAAGCCTTTTGTAATGGTCGATGCTTCATATCTTTAGTTTATGCCTGTATTAGGACGAAAGTAGGCTATCATTATAGATAAAATTTGGGCACAGATAAAGCGATTATTAGATGTATGCTAGATTCACGATTACGTTAGATTTAGGGATAGGGTAACCCGTAAAATATGTATCATTAAGAAAAGCAGCTTTTATAAATAAATTTTTCGTGGGTTTGCTGGATCAATTCAACTCAGTGGTGTATTGATGAATGAGGGATATTAGCATGGAAGGCGTTCCGGGTTCGATTCTAAGTTGTTAATTACTTTTTTTTTCCAATAGATAACTGGTGAACAATGTTCTAAGTGTTACTAAAATGGAAGCGAACGTTTACGAAAGGGAAATTTCCTTTTACGATTATGGGAAGAAGAAACAAGCGTTTGCTTAACATGGTCGGTATTAACTAATTACTTGTAGTGAGAAATATTACCTCAAGTCTCTGCCTCTCCTGCTCTTGATAAGCCTTAGCTGCTAATTCCTCTGTCAGTGCCTCATCGTAGTCTTTCAGTTGTCCCAGCAAGCCTAAGTATTGTTCCTGCTCTTTCATCAGGGCCTGAAAAGAAAGGTCCTAAATAAACATTTTTTTGGAACTAAAGCGGGATAATCCTATCTAATTTTACATGTTAAGTTGTAACAATATAACACGAGGTATAAAACAAATTATTGGACAGCAGTTCAGACCGATCGTCGAAGGTTTCGATAATACGCTATGGCTATCGGATGATTGAATACTATTTAAAAATATTTTTAATAGGGTTACAAGTTGTGACGTACTGGGTGAAACTCGAAAAAAACTGCAGCAATCACATCTTTGGCACCTATCGCAGAATTGTGGTAATCCTCTTTAATCCGATTATATCCCCCGATAATTTCCTCGAAGGACATTTTGGCTCCTTCTTTTCCCTGCAGTTGTTTGAGGAGTGGATCTAGATGACTCTGTTTGAGCTGAATAAGGAGATCGTTACAGAATTCTCTCGTTGACTTCTCATTTTTCGCCTGCCATGCGTTTAACTTCTCACCCAAAAGTTCCTAAACAAAACAAGTTAAAAAGAAAACCTTTGTAAAAAATATAATAAAAAAATTCACTAATCCGTAGAATAATATCACTTTTAATTAGTTAAATTAAAAGCGCTTTGCAGGATGACTCAAAAAAAGGGTTCGCATGTATGAGAATGCTATATGTATAAATTTGTATGCCATTCGTTTTAAACATCTAAATTATCGTTTGTATGTGAAAAAACTTACAATTATCATAATGGGAGGAATACATCGGACTTGATTAATATAATATATTGTAAGTACTTGGACTACTTATTCAGCTAAATTATTTAAACTGACCTTCAGTTTGTTCAAATACGTTTCGGTGGTGTTTGTGGAAATCCCCACTGTTTCGCTCATGAAATAACTTTCACTATTATCAAATGCAATCCCATGAGCTTTGCGTAACTCATCGTTATCACAAGGAAATTTGCCCTTCAATTATGACGTCATCATTGTTTCGTACTTCTGCACTGCCCCTTTTGTAGCCTCGGTAGACTTCATCTCCACAAAGGTTTCACAGGCGGTTTGCACGTTTGGAATCACACCAGGACTGTTGATTGCTTGGACATAAAACTGAACCAGTGCAGCGAGACCTAGAAACCAACAATCAATACTTTTAATTACATGTAAAACCGCATTTTATAATTTATCTTGTTTCAGTTTGCTGCTTGGATCGCAGAAGCCTTTGTTTCCTTAATTCGCTTTAAAAGAAAACAAATAGAATTCACAGAAAACAAATTTTCTACCTTCACTGGTAACCAGCTCTCCATTATTAAAGCTGTTTTTGGGTGTCAGGACGGTGCCCAGCAAATGTTTGAATTCCTCCAAGCCACTGAAAAACTTAGGATTAATCTGATTTTTATTGTCATTGATGCTTTTTAGCTTCTCCAGGTCAACTGTTGGAGAAGGTAACATAAACGCTTCAAAACCAGGAAAGAAGCGAAGAATGCTTTCAGCAACTTTCTGACCTTCTTGAGTCGCAGCTGATGGATCGTGGACCTTGAAAACCTGAAAAAGTTAAAAAAAAATATTCATTTTTCCTGCTTTGTGTCAAATTGAAAAAAAATTAAAAGAGTACACCAACAAAATTATTACATTTAATCATTTTTAGTAAATGTTATAATTTAAAAGATCATCAACGTATCGTTCTAATTTCGACTGATCAAATGGCGCATTTCTAATATGAAGGCAAAACCAGGATGGCATATCCAAGATGGCGACCATTCGAAATTATGTTGTAATTTCCAGGTCATGTGACGTCATCACGCACGTCACCTACTTAACTAAGACACGTTTTGACGTACAATGAATCTTTCAAGTTTCAATTTCATAGCTTTAATTTTCTTGAAGTTACGGTGCCATAAACATGGCACCATTACTGGGTCAAAGGATTTGATTTGTATAATTATAACTATTGGTGTCCAGAATCATGACACTACGTTTCTAGAAACTGATTTTATCTTATTTAGAATATTGTTTAGACACCACGTCTTTTTTCACGTTCGACGCACTTAAAAACTATAAAACTACAAAAACTGTAAAATTATAAAAAAGTAAAAGGATGTTCTATAAAAGTCACTTCAGGTTGATATCGATTTCGATCCTACTCGGATCCTCTTCAGTCGCCATTTTGGAAATACACATATTGTTCATGTAAGTGACCTTGAAAAGTCCACGTTTCTCTCAGGCTTTATGTATGCAGTCATGAGGTATCCCACCTCGGTTAGGTAATCACAGCACGTGGGATCTGAAAAAAGTTCCATTCATTCTTGGAGTTCATAAGTGAACCTTCGCTCACATTATTGATCTTCACTCCCTCTGCTATCTGTCTCAGCATCGCGTCATTATGACCGGATTGTGCACCAGTCTATTAACGTGAAATCTAAAGGTAGCTTCAGATCAGCCTGAGGCCGTTATTAATGAGCGCTGTACCTTCTTCAGGAAGTAGTCCTTAATGTTGCGACAATCTCGTGGAATTTCCTGTGCAACGTCTCGTAGCAACCATATGAAGAAAGGGAAAGTTTTATGAAAAAATTCTGACTCTTGGTGAACTTTACCGGCTACGTTTCCTGTTTTTGATCGTACCTCGATGCGCTGGGACAGCTTAACGATGAACCTGAGCAATGGTTAAAGGAAAACTGAAATTCTCTGCGAAGATGGATTATCAATTTGCGTAAAATGGGCGGTTAGCTATTGCACATTAATTCATCTCTGTTACTAATTTTTTTGATCATTTCGGAAACTAATCGCTTGCGTCTCATTACGTGATATATAATTAATATATCAATTGAGACCTGAACATGATAAAAGTAAAGGATACTCCAGTCCTTCAAGATCCCGCCGGGTAGGAACACCTTGCGAGTTGTAAATTAGAACTGAGGCCAGCAAAACTGTCAAAGTGAAAATCTGGTTGTCATCAAGGCGTTCACCAGTAACAGAATCAATACCCTCAGAGTCAAGCAATACCACGGTGAATTCCTGGCCCCTGGAATCCTGATGAAGAGTAAAAGTGTAACACAGGTATAGTTTGCATGCACTACAGTGGAAGACCGTCAGCAAGTCATTGGCGGTCTGCTCAGTTCAGTTTGGCAGTATGCTTGGTGGGTTGGTTGGATTCATAAGGTTGATACCAGAGCCAAGAACCAGTACGTTCTTGGCCACAAAAAGGGACATCAGCATGACCGCAAAATATATACCTTATTCAGTTGACTGTTAAACGGGCAGGATGCTTTTTCGGGTTGACTGCTTGTATTGGCGATATTCCGGCACAGTTAGTGTTTTATTTTCCCCTGGGATAACCTACCGTAAGGCGTAAATGGGGAGGGAGGGAGAACAGCCTCTTCCCTTCCCGTTTATGGCTGCCCCGCAGGTTACTAAGGAAATTGAGGAAACTAAACTTGTATTTTGGAGTATTTTACGCTTTAAATAAATTGGTGACTCTAATAACATTATATTTCAATTAACCTTAAACTTTCCCGGAACAATCCAAAGCCAAATTCCCATTGTCTCAGGGTCCATGTGATGTCCAAGAGGAAAAACCTGTGCCTGACCAAATGCCTGGCTTAAGGCATACGACTTTCCCTTCCTGTATGGGCCGGCAATAGATACTACACATACGGGACCTGGAAAACATAACAGATAATTACAATTCCATTACAAGGATGATTTGCTTTAGCGTCAAGTGGTTTACTTGCGACTGCGGCGCTCGTTGTTCGGCCTTCAGCCGACCTCGAGTGCCTGAGAAAGCTTGCGGCAAGAAAACTTCCGGTTCCCAAGAACAAAATTGTATTGATCTCAAAGGGGAAAAATGCAATTTCACGAGTCAGAAAAAAGGCCAATTGAGATTTAACAACAATGAGCATTCAGTATCGCTCCTAGAACTCATGAAAACGCTTACTTAAGACTTTTAATTTAAGATTTGGAATCACTTATCTGAAACCCCATAGCCTGCGCACGGACATCTCCTATTTCTTTTTGAATGCTTCTGCACACAGGCTAAAAACCGAATTATGCAGGTGTAAACATAAACTCCGCCACAGCTTTTACTTGAAGTATTCTTACATGTTGTAAGTACTAAATAGACCAATATAATTATACCGTCCTATTAAATAAATTCGTTACTAAATTTACCTTTAACCCTCCTGAGCTTTTTAAGTGCTTCCTCCACCACATACAGTGAGCTACGTTTCTCTCGTTTTTGAATGTACTGGCTTGTTTTAGAATCCCATGTACAGTTGTTTGGAAGGCAAAGCGGTATGGCCAATTGGCCTCCTGTTTGTGGCGCCATGCCCCCTGTTGAATAGAAACTGTAATTATATCGATTTTCAACTGAGTAAAACAGATTGGTCCACGGTTACATGGCCTATCATACCAGTAAACCACATGTAGTTGTAATATAAAAGCAATACCGTGTGGCATAAAATGTTTGCGGGATCTAATTGTCGCGAATTTCAAGGATTTTTTTAACGATCAGCAAAAATTAGATCACTTGAAAATGAACTCACCGAAAAAAGAACTCGCGAAAATTTACTCCATTTATTCAGATCAATAAATCTTAATTAAGGAGGCTCGTACCCATTTCTCAAGTCCACACCCTTTCAATTTTAATGGACCATATCTTTTGTTGTAGTGCATAAAAAGGCAAGCCACTTTGCATGCAAACATTAAACCCAGACAAACTATGAATATTAATTACGGTGTAACAGCGTTGCCCAGTTGAAATCAGTGGCATGACTCGAACATCGAGCAGAGATTTGCATACTTCAAACATGCAATTCTGAGGTTTAATTCATAATAAAATCCCGACGCATAACGTACGTTGACGTTACCTAATATCAACCTAATCGTTCCATTTCTTTTACTGTCAATTTGAAAGAAAGCCGAGGGAAACGTTCAAAGTGTTAAGGTGATTCCCTGGTTTTGCACTGCGCATCCCTACTGCGCATAAACATTGCGACATCAGATTGAAAAAAATGGCGGCTTTTGTGAGGAAAGCCGGCCTTTCCCACGATAGAAAAGGACTCTGTGAGCGCTAGCGCAAAATCGAGCACGGTGACCCCCATTTTATACTGCATAAATTCAATCAGGACAGTGTTCCCAACGCAAATTTAAAAAGTGAGCAAAAATCTATGATCAGATTTTGCACAGTTTATAGAAATCCTACGAAGAAAGCCATTTTGGGTAGAGGACCGCACACCAAGCAACCGTCTACTGTTCGAGTGTTCAGTAAATTTGAAGCTTTTTGGACACGTTTTCTATGATACAGACGATTATACATATGTATAAAGTCAACTTATACGCGAAATATCAATATGCAGTGGAAATATTGAGCATATTAGCTTCACGCGGTTATTGCCTGAAAATGCCTTTTAACACTGTATTCGTCAGCAGTATACCACTAAAACGAGCACGGTGACCCCTCATTTTTGTTGCAATTTTGGAACCTTCATGACTTGTTCAATATTTGTGCCAAGTTTCATTACAAATCTATGACAGATTCTTTTTCCAGGGAATATACCTTAAGTAGATATTTCGCGATACAAAAGTAAATAACATTTGTCATGGCGAAGTCATGAAATATCATTTTGTTGCAAAGTTCGTTTTCATCTTGTATAAAATATTGAGACAATCATACCTTTACGCTGTATAGTTAACGACGCAACTCAGCATGAGTTTCAAATACGATTTTTCACTATCTAAACATCAGTTTTCCAATGGCGCACAGCAATACATGCACACAAACAGCATACCGAAGGATTTAAGCTCTGCCTCCTATTGTTATTAATGATCTTCCGCATTGGTGGGTTGACACAATTGGAATTAGAAAGGTTTGTTGACAAATGTGACGTATCAGAGCTCAGTGAGGGTACCTATCATAGCTCATAGCTCAGTGAGGGTATAGCTTTGAATTACCGTTGATATGATTCGGTCACACAACTTAAGTCACTTCTGCATCAGGTCACGTGCCAGTCTTTTGGTCGCGAAAACTTCTCCTCTTCCCTGATTTTATCGTTTATTGTGCGTGCAACGTTTCCATATGCAAGCCAAGAAGAAAAACGCCCGTGTAACATTCTTTAGCTCGGTGAATAATTGTTAATTAGGGCCTGCTCGCACTGCAGTCAAAAACAAAAATTAGCCCGTGTAAAATGACAAAAAAACAAAAACATTCCACAAAAAGCGTGTCCCACCGGAGCGTTTTCTTTTGTTTTCATCGATTTTTACATAGGTAAAAATTTAGCTCATTTCTAGATAAGGTTCTCAAATCCGTCGGCTTAGACTCGACAAACTATTCGCCTCATAGTTTTCACAGAGGTGGTGCCACATTTGCCTTTGAATCCAGCGTGCCATCCGAGTTAATTAAGGCACAAGGCGACTGGCACAGTACTATATTATTTCTGCCGCCATTGTTGTTGGATTAAGATATGGGGAGTGACACTCCGGCGTAGTCAGGAAACGACACGGAGTGTCGCTGGTGGAGTGCAGTTTTTTGCCCCGGCCGCGAGAAGGACACGCGGCCGTATTGCAGCTGAAGACATTTTGTTTGGCGACACGCCAAACGCACAAGGGGAAAAAACTGCGCTCCATTGTATGGAAGCTCCGAACACAGATCACTCGGGAAGGGAGGGTGGGTCGCGAGCTTTCCACTGCGTGGTTTTCCGCCAAAAGATGCCAAATTAAGCAGGGAGCGGTTAATATATACCCGTTACACCAACGAGAGCGCCCCGAGGGGATTCCATATCCATTTGCACGAGACTACTGGCTTGCATGCATAATAAAGTATATTCAAATGACTTTGAATAGTACTATATTATTTCTGCCGCCATTGTTGTTGGATTAAGATATGGGGAGTGACACTCCGGCTATGTCACTCCCTTTCCTACGTTTGCTATCAGAAGGGACTTGAAACCACCCGAAAATATATCCCCTTTCCAAACCTTAAAAATCCGAACCTCCTCCAAACCCCCTTCCCTCCAAAAAAGGGAGAAAAGACACACGCATTTGTATGCTAAGCCGCCTTATACTAAGACCACACTTTTTACAGTGACAAAGAGAGATACAGTCCCTCTTAGCCTAAGAGAGGCGATATCAAGAAATGGTCTATTGTACCGGGTCAAATTCGCACATAAAGATTTAAACAATTTGCCTTTTGTTTTAAGTGGCACTGCCGGAACCATACCGAAAAGTTCGAGGATGATCGTAAAAAATCTTCGGCTTAACAACCCGAGTGCGTGCGTCTTTGTGTTCACAAAGAACTCTTTCTGAAATAGAATAATAAAACTAGTTCGGTCTTGGATTTACATTTCCAGTTTAGTAGAATGTGCGCTCATACAAGCGCACTTTAGCGCAAAGGTATGCCTTTTAGGGAGGTGCGATCTTTTGCCTCAAAACGCCAAGTTCATTTATGAATAAAGATAAAAACGCATATTTACATAAACAATTATTTTCCGCGACGTGAGATTTATACGCTTTCACCCCGGCACTAAAGACCGTAGTAAACCAAAAATTCAGACATAAAACGAGTTAACTACTTTGCTAGCTTGTTATCCGGGGAACTTAGCTGCCGGCAGCCTCCCAAAATTGACTTCCAGGCAAGATGCCAATGAATAAAGCAACACGTTTACGTAACAATTATTTATGCGGCCACAAGATTTGAAAGGTTTGTAACTCGAACGAAGTGCGTTTGAAACCTTAAGAAACGCAACCAATGTGTTGTTGTTTGAGGAAGTCTCATGCCTCGCTGTTGTTAGCTCTGTCGTGTCAGTTATAGTCCTATACCACCCTCATGGGGGAGCTTGCCACTTCGCCCGGCGCCGGCGGCGCGGCGGGAAAACACACCAAGGAGAATAACGAGTCTGTTTATTTTTTTCAAAACTTTCTTTGATTTTGACAATCCCACATTTACAAAGGCGATCTTAAAGTATATAGATTACATTAAAAAATCGTATGACCATCGGCTTACAAAGACACGATATTTGATTATAGAAAAGGAACGTAACATAAATTATTATTCGACATAGCATTCTGGAGTGCAAATACACATCAAAACGAGTGCAAATATGACACGTTATTACACTCTTCTGACCTCGCGCTAGTAAAAAGAGCTTCGAAAACTTAGTTTTAGGGGAAGAATTACTGCCGTATAATAAACAACTTATTCGGCGAACAACCGCGCGGCACGGTTGGGCATTCCCATCGCTAGCAATTATTTCCTCTCGCCTAAAGGCTCGAAGAAACAAAAATCCACTCGCACAAATACGCAACTTCACGCTGAATAACCTCTATTTATGACGCCTAATTAATAAAAATATACGTATTAGATGTCAATCTGCTTTGATGATTAAAATCGTTTCCTAAAACGTTTTTATTATTCCTTTAACAAATAAATCTTATCCGATTTAAACACGAAGTTCCGGTATAAAAGGCTTAGCTCCTCCCCCATTTCACACCTTTTGGGTGTGAAAAGCAAATTAAGGCGTCTATCAGTCACAAAACGTGGTTAACTTGCACGTCCTTTAAATATAATTCGCTTCAAAAATCTAATTAAACCAAGATTTTACCTAAGCAAAAAAAAGGGGACAGAAGATCATAAAGACTTCTGATATAACCTTCATAAAGTCTTTCCAAATCGTGTTAGCAATGGTCTTAGCAACGACGAATGCTATTTGTCGGTTGTGTATGCTTCCGTGGTTGATCGACGACTGGAGGTGAGAATGGCCAGGCCAAGCTCCTTTTATACCGGAACCTCTCGTTTAAAGTACATACACTTTGCAGTTTCACATCTATTTGCAAAATTCCTTTAAAATGACTCAATGAAGGTTTAATGTCTCTGCATCGTTTGACAGGTCCACATATACGATTGGCCTTTAACTGCCATAAAATTAAATAGATCGATTTCCTTCTTTAAACCCCTATATGACAAAGCAATGTATTACAGTGGGCGAGAGAGAGGCTCCTATAGTGAACGCACCAGTAGAAATCTCAACGGTATCGTATATTTCACAAAATCACCCCAACTTAACCATTAGTCAAATAACGTCCATATTTCAATATGCTAGTGGTTCCCAGAACATAAAGCACGAGTTTGCTGTTCCAATATGCAAGAAAAGAAAAGGAAAGAAACGCGATATTGTGAACCTGACATTAAAGACTCTGGCTTACAACATGCAATGGGCGAATGACGAAGAAATGTGCGAACTGAACGATTTACGTGTGCCGCGCGTGTGATAATTTTGAATGCCATGCGCAGGATCGCGCGGGGCCAAGTCCTAACAACGACCGCAGGTACATTCGGAATGTAACTGCTGCCTCACTTACTGTCAAGTTTACCTCATTCCAAAAGGAGTTTGAAAAGGAGCAACAAACCAAATATGGTTATCCCATTTTGTTAAAATTTTAAATCAGTGACTGAAAAAGCGGCAACTGTGGAATAGATTGCCTTAGACTTATCCATGCTACTGGAAAGTTTGACCTTGTTAGTCTCGCATCTCTGACTGCATCACTGTTTGACATGTGATAAACCAGGTCACTTGCGTAGTTAAAGTCCTTATCCAAGAAATGTCTACAAAAGGCACTTTTGCTGTCGATCCTGTTTTCCTTCGTTGTACCGAAGCATATATTCGTATAGATTGTCAGAATTCTCAATTTCTCTGAAGTTTGGCCACCATACTACTAGTTGGTTATGCGCTTTAACCTGCTTAGCGTTAGAGCTTTATCGTGGTTTCGCAATCTATCACTAAAGACCACCATGGTCCCATGAATGCCCTTGTCTGGTTCCACAAAAATCGCATTAAGTACCAAGGTAATGAATTCTTCCAAAACTTTGGGCGGGGTACTTAACACCAAGCTAGGATATATCATTTCCGCAAGCAAAACATTTCTTTTATAATGTTTATTGTCCCATGAATGGACAATCTTCTTGCATTCTTGTTTTTTTCCAATCCCTGCTTGACGTTTTCACTAAACTAATGGCTGTACGTGATATGTAACAAAGATTTCTAAAACATTTAACACATTTTGCTGCTTTAAACTCCGAGTGGTTCACATCACAGTTCTAAAGGGGCCCAATCCACTCAACTTCCCGTTTCATGGCATTGATGTTTTAGATCAGAGGCAATTTAAAACGTTTAAGTTGTAGAAATGAAACTCTTGCGGAATCCAAAACCGATAAAACCGCTGTAGGGTCGCCAGCAAACTGGAGCAGTTTAATTTCCAGACCGTTCATTTTATTCCTTCGACATTGTCTTGCATCCTAATGGCAATGGACAGTATTTTAACTGAAACTACAAAAATAATAGAGGGGAAGGGGGACCTCCCGTATAACTCCACACATGTTAAAGGAGAGAGAGCATAGTCCGTTGTAAAAAAAAAAAAAAAAAAACGGTTTTTCCTATCGTCCCTTTTGCAAATGACTTATTAAAAATAACGTCGTTTGTCAGGCTCTGTAGGTAAACCATCATTTCCAGGAACTTTATCCGATGGAAAGGAGTTAAGACCTTGCTGCATTCATCAAGGGTTATTGAACTTACGGGCTGCTCCAGAAACGAGATGGACATCAGGAGACTGGAGGGCAAAACACTAACGCCCACTGAGCCAGATGACAAAAAAGAGGCGAAATGAGTCAGGGAGAGAGGGACACGGTTCTCCACTGGACTTCATGCAAATGCCTCAATGGAAAAAACTGTTTCCTGGCCGGGACTCCCTCCGAACTTAACCCGTCGGAGCTGTCGCTCTCTTGCTCTCGCTGAGCATCTAGAAGGCAAAACTGAGCAATCATTTCCATACTGGAACGCTGAAAGCGTTGGAGTGTTTGAAACGCTTTCGAGGAATAAAATAGCAAATAAACCAACGGGATTGACAAAGGATAAAGATTAGAACAAAACGAGTAACCGACAACCCAAGGTTAAGGAGGGAGTCCCAGCCAGGAAACAGCGCTCCAACACGCCCGCGAACGGACAATACACGTGACACCCGATGAAACGGAATGTCCGTGCGGATTGCTGTTCCCAGCCGAGAATGATTGTGATCGAAAAAAGAATAACAGGGAAAAACAAAAAACTTCAAAAAAGGACTACAGTTTATCATCGCTAACGCCCTTGCGAACGAAAACACTTTATTGGGCTTTGGGCTGAAATAACCCGCTAAGCAAAAAACAAGGCAGCCTATCAGACCAAGGCAAAAATTAAAACGACCCGCCCTGTTTAAGGGCGCCGTTCATCCCATGGAGGACGCTTCACAGCAGGTGGGTTCTCTGGGTCTCTCTGCATCCTGAAACACCAATTCTGCGTGTGCACTAGGCCGTTGCAATAGAAGCAAACGCCTCTGTTTTATAGGGTGCTGCCTTGGAGTTTGAAGTTTTGCGCAGTTTTGACATCTCCAAGAGTCTTTCTGGTGTTTGGGGCCGTACACTTGACCGTTTAGATCTATCTAAATGAGATCGATCTTTGATAGATCCGAGACCACCTCCCGAGGCGGTCGGAGAGCGAGCCCCCGGCCAAGCAGCACGGGTAACAACCAAAGACGGACTCGAGGAGCACATAATCCTTCAAAATCAAAGACGGAAGCCGCCCAAACAACAAAAATAATTATCCGTAGATGAAAAAGCTCCTCCACTTCCTCAAAAGAGTGGGGCCGCAGCCGTTCAGAGACTCGAGAAGCTTTCTATAAGCGGTCCTAAAGCCCACACAAAGCACAAACCTTCTTTGAAAAAAGGGCCTGAGGGCAATCAGAGACTCGAAACAAGCTCTCTATAAACGGACCTAAAGTCCACAGAGCTACACAAAACCTCTCTGACAAGGGTCCGAAGCCAATCAGAGACTCGAAACAAGCTCTCTATAAACGGACCTAAAGTCCACAGAGCTACACAAAAACTACTCTGACAAGGGCCCGAAGCCAATCAGAGACTTGAAACAAGCTCTCCATAAACGGAGCTAAAGTCCACAGAGCTACACAAAAACTTCTCTGACAAAGGCCCAAAGCCAATCAGAGACTCGAAACAAGCTCTCTATAAACGGACCTAAAGTCCACAGAGCTACACAAAAACTACTCTGACAAGGGCCCGAAGCCAATCAGAGACTTGAAACAAGCTCTCCATAAACGGACCTAAAGTCCACAGAGCTGCACGAAACCTCTCTGAAAAGGGCCCGAAGCCAATCATCAGAGACTCAAGCTCTCTATAAACGGACCTAAAGTCCACAGAGCTACACAAAAACTACTCTGATAAGGGCCCGAAGCCAATCAGAGACTCGAAACAAGCTCTCTATTAACGGACCTAAAGTCCACAGAGCTACACGAAACCTCTCTGAAAAGGGCCCGAAGCCAATCAGAGACTCGAAACAAGCTCTATATAAACGGACCTAAAGTCCACAGAGCTACACAAAAAGTTCTCTGACAAGGGTCCGAAGCCAATCAGAGACTCGAAACAAGCTCTCTATTAACGGACCTAAAGTCCACAGAGCTACACGAAACCTCTCTGAAAAGGGCCCGAAGACAATCAGAGACTCGAACATGCTCTTTATAAACGGACCTAAAGTCCACGGAGCCACATTTCCAAACCTAAATAAACGCCCGAAAGTCGCTAGGAGACTTGACGGAAAAAACTCTGTATACATGTGTCAAAAAATCCCACAGAATGAAAAAACCAACCACCAAAACGGGACACCGTGAAGTGAAACAGAAACATGAACACAGTTATTCTGAATTCCTTTGACGATCTAAACACACGTGTGCGAGACAAAGACGGCAAAAAAACTAATAAAATCTTTGGGAACCGCGTGCTAGACTGAACCTAAATCGAGGACAAACCACGAGCCGACCAAGAGAAAACTAAAATGGCAACACAAGCAAAAGCTTTGAGGAGAAAACTTGCTTCAAGACGCGAAGGGCGACGGACGAAATGCCAACAAATGTACTCGAAGAATTGAAATACGCTAAATAACACCAAGAGAAAAACAACAAACCTCGACAGCGCCTTGCTGGGCCGGAGCCGGTTCGTTGTTCTCTTGGAATGGCCTGAGCAAATTGCCTGGTAGCGGAACCGCGATTTCTTGGTCGGTCGTGATCTGTGTTCGGAGTTGGTGCAAACAACAAAAGCGAGCTTTCCACTGCGTGGTTTTCCGCCAAAAGATGCCAAATTAAGCAGGGAGCGGTTAATATATACCCGTTACACCAACGAGAGCGCCCCGAGGGGATTCCATATCCATTTGCACGAGACTACTGGCTTGCATGCATAATAAAGTATATTCAAATGACTTTGAATAGTGATTGTTATTTACTTTACCTTGAGAAGACAGACAAACAAAAACGCGTCGCAGCTTCTCGTATGGCAGCTGCTATTTTAAATACGATCATTTAGTCTTGTCATTAGTTTCGGTGCAGGCATTATTATCATTATTTTTTGTTGTTGTTTCAACCTTTCTCACCACATACTTCCATGTTTGGGTTCTTGGCCTTTTAGTTTATTGTTCTCTTGTCCAGATTCCGTGGACGTTTACTCTGCCAATAAACTTTGTTGCCCAAACATTGCAGTCTGTGTTGATAGCATAAGTGGTTGAGCAATGATTGCCTTAGGTGATGATTGATAATTACCGATAGACAACACGCAGCGCGCGAGCCACGCTTCTTAGCCAGGCTTAACAGTATCAGTTTTCAGATTGCTCGCCTTGTCAGCTAGTTCGGTCGCTAGTGATTTCTTTCCCACCCGCACCACCCTTTTAGTTTATTGTTCTCTTGTACAGTTTCCGTGGACGTTTACTCTGCCAATAAACTTTGTTGCCCAAACAATACTCTGTGCTGAATCCTACCTTCATTAACAAAATATATCTATATTTTAAATTTATCCAGTACGAGGACACGGCACTCCCGTTTTTATAAAATGCATATTATTTGCCGGATTTTAAGCAGTCTTCCTAAATTTTCGATTTACATGACTGATTCGAGGCAGTCTTCAGTTTTTTTTTTTTTTTTCAGATTTCCTTAATGTTGGTTTCTCACAGGATCAACAAGAAATACCGGATGGTCCATGACATAACATGTTTCCAGTTAAAACATGCATACACAACCTGTTTAGATTATGTACAATCGGTGGAAATACATTGCATGTTAATTTACAGGATTTTTCTTCGTAATTTAATACTTTTATGTTTGAACTACACACATGTCACAAGTGGATAAAATACATGATATATTTTCCAACTTTTCCATTGCAAATTAACCCATATTTCACTCAAGGTTGCATTATGTATTTTTACAAAATATGTTGTAATGACGGAAACTGATGATGTATTACGTTATGAAGAAAGTCAATCATTAAAATTGATCGGGATGTATGAACCAGCTTTAGTAATTACAAATTTATTTGAAATTAACACTTCTTAATTCCAATTCTCCCGTACGCCTACATATTAGTGCCAATTTTCAAAACATTTATTACTAGAGCAGTACGACAAGAGTTTTGCCTGAGCTTCGAAGACATGCGAAAAACTATTTTACGCGAACGTTTCATCCATAAAAGGCCAGGAAGAGTCATCTTTGAAAAGGAAATGTTTATTGAATTACAATTTTACTAATCATACAATTTTAATCGGTGAAAAGTTCAAAATTTGTGCGTTATCAAATGGGGAGGGTAGGGAAGTTTCTTCTTTAATATTAATATGCAATGCGAGCTGCCATCGAGCCTACTGAAAAAGCAAATTTATTAAAAGTGTTTGTAAGTATCTCGTTTTCGCAACTTTAAAAGACTATGCGGTGGCTCAAAAATGGCAAAAAGGTAGCAAGGACGTAACAGACCTCAGGGCTATGAAGCTTTGAAGACAAGTAATTCTATTTTTCGAGATTTATTTTGATTTAAGTTGGAGATGAAAATAGGAAATAGCGGTCAGAGGACAAATCTTAAGTCAAATAACACAAACAGAATATAAGGTTTGTTTAGCCAAGCCTTTTCATTGCAATTCAACTTAAATTAGTACCCATATAAACCTTTTAATGTTATTAAAAAAAAAAAAAAAAACAAGCAGCAACTGTCACACGCGCGCGTCACGCATGTCATGCAAAACAAGTGCACCACATGAGCCAAATTCACCAAATTCTTCAGAACGTCTTGTTTGTTTTTCGATGATTTCTTGCCGTTTAAGGGGATATTTGTATCAGCTACCAATTATCGATATGTTCGAATGTCTTAGCTGAAAATGCAACATGCCTAAAGTACTAGGAATAAAATTCTTTTCTCCGACACAGTTAGCGCTGTCAGCGTTAGAGGGGGACATTGGGGATTTGCGGTGTTACGGTGTTGCTCATTTTTTTATGCGGTGTTGCGGTGAATAAAATCCCAGTTTGCGGTGTTACGGTGATCTCAAACCCTACGGTGTGCGATGTTTGCGCTTTAAAGTCGGCGGTGTTCGGTAGAACGAAATTATCTGCGGTGTTGCCGTTTCCTGTTTGACCCTAAATTTAGCCTGTATATATGTTATTTATTCCGTACTTATTTGTGAAAAGCACGTACCATTATGTTAAATTTGTAACAAAAAGCACTCCAATACTGTCTACTAGCTTCTCGGGTAGCTTCTACTTAATCTTCAATACTCTGCTGGTCGCCAATCCTAAGCCTTTTTCATGGTAACTTGAGAAAAAGATATGTTGCGGTGACGGTGTTTCGTCGACTTTTCTTGCGGTGATGCGGTGTTCGGTAATTTTTTTTGCGGTGTTGCGGTGTTCAGAGCCCCCCAATGTCCCCCTCGGTAAGCTTAATATGTTTTCACTCTGTCATGGTTCAATATATATATATTTTTTAAATTAAACGTAAAGATTGACACACGCAAAAAATAAAAATACAGTACATCACTTTCATAATGTTCAGTTCGAAGAAGAAAGAAAAAAAAAAAAGAAAAAAAAAAAGGAACGGCCTGAGCGAGATTCGAACCTGAGACTTTCGGCTGTAAGTCCGCGCTTTACACCACTCGACCACAGTGACCACTGAATTGAAATGGTATAAATTTTATTACTTGAAGATAGATAACCATCAAAACGTGTGCCTCAGTTGAAAATTCCTTTTAGATCGATTTTAACGTTGCATTAAAGACTCAACAATATTTTTTATTCAACTCACACGATCTTTACAGAAAAGGAAAAAAGAAAACAATTTAAAAATAAAACTAGATTACAGATATAGAAGAGAAAAACCAAAGGAAAAAAAAACAAATAGAATTCGTGGGTTTGGAGCATCCAAATGCGAAACATCTTTAAGCTTATTGTTGTTTATATTCGTTTACACCAATTTAATTATTGTTATCGCTGAATTCACGCTGTTCTTGTTACAAAACGCATTCGTAACAAAGCATTACGTCACTAAGTTTACAGCTGATGGAAGGAGTGAGCGAGTGAGTGACTCATTTGCATATCTGTCGCCGTTACCGATAACCCGTTCATTACGCATGCGCGTATATTCACGGGTTAAAAATGGTCATATCCGCGAAGAAAACATATGTTATGCAGATTGTATTTATGAGCGTATTTTAATTGTGTCATTCACACTTGTCACACTTGGGAATCACGTTGTTATTTTGTTTTGGATGTCGCCGTAATGTTGGTAGAATTTTACGAATAACAATGCTTTTCTTTCTTTGGAGCTTTGTTTATTCTTTGTTGTTTTGATGGCTCATTTGCTCCGGCTATGAGCCAGTATACAGAGCTCGAGGAACTTGAGGCCGTCCTTGCCACTCAAGAGTTACTTGCTTTTGAGAGCGTAGACATATCCGAGTGCTTGGGGGATGATATGAATTCCACAAAAGTGCACGTTTCCAAAAGCCTACGACAGTGAACGAAATTGAGCAAACAGAAAGAGACAGAATTCCAAAGCACGGTGAGACCAGTCTTTCGGTTGTTTCGGTGTGTACCGGAGGACAGATGACGTAAAACAAAAGGAACAAAGAACGACAATAATACAAATGCAAAACAAGATCAAAAATACAATACCACACAAACAATAGAAGACAATGAGTACCGATACACGCAGAAAGACCCAGTCTTTCGTTTAATTTTTCCTAAAAATTGTTAAGTCGAATTTCGTTTTGTTATTTTGGTGATCAATCTGTTGCTTAAGTTATGTAAAGCGAAAACTTCAAATAAAATTGTCATTGTTGTTTTTGTTTAAATTAGCAGCCTGTAATTCCTTAGTATGCTCTATATACTCATTAGTATGCTCTATTTTCTCATTAGTATGCTCTATATAGAGCGTACTAATTAGGCTTTAAGACAAAGGAAAACAAAAGAATTCATTAGTATGTTCTATATAGAGCTTACTAATGAGTTGTTATTTTACCCCACAATTTCCCTGGGTATTTTCCATGGCCTCTCTAGGCAACCTCGCTGCTATTTCGTTAGAGCGAATGCACGCGATACTATCTCCGTCCAAACATCTTTTCATGAAGAAACGGGTTTATAAAGTTATAATAGCTGTCATTTGGTTAACGGCTTGTATCAGGGAGTCTACTCAAATTGCATTATTAGAACTTTATCATCTCCATCTAAAATCGAAAATATTACTCGCTGTCACCCTATATATACCCTATTATTCAGTTTGTCTTTTCCTTATTTGCGTATCATATATTTCGATTTTTATTAAAATCCGATCCAGTCCTCTTTCATAACCCCAGTGCAGTGGCGTGAACAGTCGAGAACGACAGCTGACATTTACCTTGTTTGCCGTAACGGTTGTATCTGTACTAACTTTGTTACCAGCAATTACATATATTATTGTAGATAATTTTACCATCTCCTTACAGCCATACTTTCACGTTAGAATGGTTGTGGTAGTGTTTTTCTTGACCAATTCGCTGACCAATCCAGTCATATATGCCATGAGGATGCAAGGCTTTCGAACGGGCTTAGCAGAATTATTCGGAGCAGCCAATTTGCCACTTCGACGTCATTAACAGGCCGGGAACAAGCCCTTTCACAAACATAGAACCACCATTTAGACCATCAATTCAAAGCCCCCGCCTCTTTACATAATTAAATAATAACGCAAATACTGGACACTGATTGGCTGAGTGGGTGTGACCATTTTCTAAGTAATGTTTCAAACACGAACAGCAGTGTTTTATCAAGTTTGAAAATTCGAGCGCGAAACGCGAGAATTTTTAGACTTGATAAAACACGTGCTGTGAGTGTTTTGAACGGCTTCAAAAACGAACCGCCAAAAGCGTGTCCCTACGGAGATTAAACAAAATGTGCTTTTTGTGCAAAGAGGATATTAGCATATTAAGAGAAAAACAAGTAGACTGATTAGTATACAGTACATATGCCACACTGGCTTCGTCGAGGTGACCATGGCTTCCCGGCTCAAGTTTTGGGATTTTGAAGTTCTGAGGAAAAAAATAATCCATGCAAAATGCTATACCAAAGTTGACAGGTACGGTGGATAAAATGTCTGACAATTTTTATTCAGTGGCAGCGAACGAGTAGAAATAAGCAGCTTGCATCTCTGAACCACTGGCTTACCGGTTCTGTCCTGATGTACTGGTACTCAAGGACAAAAACAAAAACAAAAGACTAAACAATACACTACACGGACATAGTACCCTATAAACAAAGGGAATCCCTTACCTACCAATTTACACGTGGGCGATGGTGTCATTCAAATAACGGCTTACTTGCTAAACTGTTGGTTGCTAATTTTGTTGGAGAAGATTCCATGTAGAATGGAAAAAGGCTACATATCGTAAACCAGTACTGAACGAAGATATTAAAGTCACCATTTGTTGTACTAAGAATCCTGAATAATTACTACCAACATTAGTATTCCTTATATAAAGAATACTAATAAAGAAAAGAAACCTATATTGTCTTTTACCCTTATTAGTATTCTTTATTTAAAGAATACTAATGAGAGTAACTTTTTATATAAAGAATACTAATGAGGTTAAATACAATCCCCTGGGGCTGAAATCAAATCCGCCACCAGGCTTTTCAGAATAGACAAATTCGGCTCAAACCTTGTTCACAGTATTTCCATATAATTTCCATGTCAATGCTTCATTGATATGGAAATATGCCGGACGAACAAAGATTTCTAATCCCAAAAGGTTTGAATTGGGTACAACAATGCGTTAGCCGAATTTGTCTATGACCATAGATTACCAGGTATAAAGGTCCATGCACGTGATGGATTTACGTGGTGTGATAGGCTAATATGCTTATGAATTATCAGTAATGAGTGTTTGAATAGCTCAATGAATACATAAATTAAGTCGAGCTTTTCCAAGTTCCAGTGGCAACAGTACATGTAACTTTGATTTAATGATCTGGATCATTGTAATATATTCCTATGCCCTCACCCTACTTACTGCAAACACTTACATAGTAGAAGACGTTAGAAATATAAATAAAGATAATTATATCAATGTACATGGTAGAAATGCTGTCGAAGTCATAATTAAACCCTTAAAAATCCATTTAAATATAGAATGCAATTTACACAGAAATAGATATAAGTTGCAATTTCTACTTAAAACTAAAAAAAAAACCTGTGATATTCTAACCTTTTTTAAAAAGTAATCTTTGATATTTTTACAGTCTCTCGGAATGGATTGTGTTACATCTCTTAACAGCCAAATGAAATAAGGAAATGTTTTGTGAAATAATTCACTGTCGTCTTCACCACAAGTGGGCCCAGAGTTTGGTCGGATCTGAATTCTCTTGGAGAGTTTAACAATAAAGCTTTATATCGTAAAGGAAAATATTTCAGGTTGTTTCAGGGATCATGGTTTTGTTTATGTCTTTACTTGTCCCTTGACATGAAGCCGAGCTACAGAAACTGAGAATGATATTTGCCTGGCCTGCTGCAATAAGTCATGGACTACCCATGACTAGAGGGGAAGGGCAGCTAATGTCCTTCTTCCCAACACCAATTGAACAAATTCTCCCAAAGTACTAGTCAGAGGAAAGACATAAAAAACCCATACGCATGCAAATATTTTATTTTTAGTTTCTCAGAGTTGCTAAATCAGTGCCAAAGTTAACCTTTTCATAAGTGTCGACTCAAATAAAAGTTATCAATCTGAATTTGCATTGAATAAAAACCAATTGAAATTTATTTTATTAACTTGCTTCACATAATATGAAAGCAAAGGAAAGACTTTCCTGAGAGATTTATACCTAACAAGCAGCGACGTCGAAGGTAAAAAGAGAAACCTTAACCCTATTCGGCCTGGGGGGGGGGGCACAAAGTGCCCGCGCTAACTTTGAACGTTCATAACTTCTTTAATATGTATTCAAACGCCATCAAACTTTGTGACTTTTCCTAAAATTTATCTGGCAACAATTTTATATGACAATTTTTTGATCACGTGACTTGATGTTTTCATGGCAACAAGATTTTGACAGCCATGTTTTTTGAAATTTGCATATTTGTACCTTTGAATGAAGAAAAACAATGTTTATTGGTATAATTTTTATATTTTTACGTCATTTAGCGTTTATTTATTGGTTTTGATTAATTTTGAGTGAATTTGGATGGTTTTTAAGAGGTTTTAAAAAATTTCAGAAATCCAAGATGGCGGATCCAAGATGGCGGCCGTATAACTAATTACCTAATAACTACGTCATATGACGTCATTGTTCCATTGTGCGGACCGCAAAGGAGACAGTTTCGGACGTACTATGTACCCTCTTGGTTTCATTGTCGTAGCCTTAATGTTCTCGAAGTTACGAAGGGGGGCACAATGTGCCCCCCCCCCCCCCCCCCCCAGGCTCAGAAACTCAAAAAAAGCCCAGGCCGAATAGGGTTAAGGTTTACAATATCACGGGGAAAAAGAAAGCCGGCTCCCTGTTGCTAATCTCGGAGCTTGAATGTAAAGAAAATATAAGAAAAACAGATCCGTTTTCTTGTGGTTATGCTTGCATCGCACGTGTAAACCAGCCTTAATACAAAATTTTAATTATACAGCCAGAAATTTTAGCAATCTGCATGTTTTCTTCTGCTCTTCCCTTACAACCAATACCAGTGACATACCTTCACATTTAAAAAACATTAACTCTTCCTGAATGAGTAAGGCATGTGGTCTGAAACATTATTAAAGAAAGGATACTCCAAGTTTTCGACATCACTTCTCGTTGGAACGCCTTTAGAATTGTATATTAATACGGAGGCCAACAAAATAGTTAAGGTGAAGATTTGATGGTCATCAAGGCCTTTACCAGACGCAGAGTCAATTCCTTCAGAATCCAACAGAACCACAGTAAACTTTCGACCATTTGAATCCTAAAAAAGCAGCAGAAACGAATACGAATATTAACACTCAGCAAAACAACATTTCACTTTACAATTTAATTCCGGCAATGTTCAACAATTCATACAGCTATCTTAATATTTTTTAAAAAGATAGCGACATCTTCAATTTTACAAGACATGTTTCCACGAAGAACCGTCATCGTCAAATTTAAAAACTGCGCGCTACTTGTTTACCGCTGTCAGGACCATTTGTGACTATCTTAACCTGACGGATGCAAGTTAATTTTGTAATTATTTTGTAAAAGAAAAATAGCCTAGATTTGTTTATCGTACGAATATGATGTTACTAGGATGAAATAGAACAATTTACAATTTAAATCCGAATTAAATGACAATACAGAACTTTATATTCTCAGCTCTCTTTGCAGCTGGGAGATGCCACGTGACCTTCACTTGACTAAATTAAAGGGCTATATCTTAGAAAATACTTGACATTAAAGAGCACGACGAAGTTAGTTGCTGAATAGAAATGCCTTGCTATCAAGCGACATTTTCCAGCCAAATTCGTCACAAAAATATTCTTAACGTGAAGGGCATCGAAGTTAACAGATTTTCTCATTTCGTTTCTGGTGGTAATTAAGTCACATCCTCAATAATATTTTTTGTGTGTGGAACAAAGGTCCATCACGTGACAACAGCTGTAAGTGTCTATCCTTGTACTTTTAAAAAACAACAAACCTCGTATTTTTTAGGTACAACCCACAACCAGATTCCCATTGTTTCAGGATCAAAGTGGTGTCCTAGAGGAAAGACTTCTGGCTGATCAAATGCTTCACTTAAAACGTATGACTTGCCCTGTCTGTATGTTCCAGCAATAGAAACCACACAAACGGGACCTGTTGAGATAAAAGAGGAGATTAGAAAGATGAAGGGTATATTTAAAACATTACAGGTGCTACACCTTGGTGTTCTGCACGTTGTCAGTTTGTCATTTCCTTGCAAGATTTTCTTGACACAAAATAGATAAAAATAGATTTTTGGTTAAAATTTCAAGAAAATAATTCACCTTCAATAGTTCTGAGACACTCAAGTGCTTCTTCTATCACATATAGCGAAGAACGCGTATCCATGGTTTTCTCACATTTTCCTTTCACTGGATCCCATTTCCAATTGTTTGGCAGACATAGCGGTATCGCTGATAAAAGGTAACAAGAGCTAGTCAAGAAATGTTTTGATCGCTTTTGCCTTGCTAAAGCAGATAAGGTTACTTAAAACAAAAACACAAAAGAAAAAGTAAAATAATAATTGTTAGATATTTTATTGATGAAGGTAAAATTCTAGTTGTTTGGAGTATCCAAATTCTAATCCAAAGTGAATGAGTACAAAGATTCCTATTTTAAATGGAAACTTGCTTTAATTGAAAAAAAAAAAAAACCAGGACTAGGCTCCTGACAGGACTTATACATTTTGCTCACATTTCACCTCGATGAATAAAACGATCATGCATAATTCATGGTTAAAGAGTATTTCATTGAGATGTGCGAGCTATATTTTCTAACAAAATCAGAAAATCACTTTACAACAACTTTACAGCATGCTTTTTTTTTCTGTGAAATTGTTTTACATATACTAGAAGTAATCACAGATTAAAGAGCGTCTCCTTAGGTACCTCGTTCTGACATGGCATTCGCATTTAGGCATGTTTCTGGTTCAAAACACGTGCTAAGCATGCTGGATACTATTATGACGTTTCAAGATGGCGCAGATTTGGTACCGACACTTTTCTCGATCCGTTCCGCCTTGACGACGCGCTAAGCGTACTGGACGCTATTGTGACGTTTCAAGATGGCGCAGATTTGGTCCCGACACTTTTCTCGATCCGTTCTGCCTAGACGACGCGCTAAGCATACTGGATACTATTGTGACGTTTCAAGATGGCGCAGATTTGGTACCGACACTTTTCTCGATTCGTTCTGCCTAGACGACGCGCTAAGCATACTGGATACTATTGTGACGTTTCAAGATGGCGCAGATTTGGTACCGACACTTTTCTCGATTCGTTCTGCCTAGACGACGCGCTAAGCATACTGGATACTATTGTGACGTTTCAAGATGGCGCAGATTTGGTACCGACACTTTTCTCGATTCGATCCGCTTAGCCGACAAGATTAGGAAGCGTCTCCTTCGTCGACGCAAATATACAATGTTAATAGGCCCATTTGCATGTTATGAAACCCTACACATGAACAACGTTGCAGGAAATTAAAGACGATCAACATACATCAGCTAGGAGTGGAGTGAAACAATATATAGTGTTGATGGAACACTAAACTTTTATGAACGAACAAAGGGTTTAGTGGTCCATAATTGATGACAGGCTGACTCCCCCTTGATGCCGAGCTGCGGCCCCATAACAACCATGTTATATATATTTCGTGTCTTCCTCGACTTTATATTTGCATTTGATCATTCATAAATACACGCTAACTATATCCATTTACCTCTTTTAGTTTGCTGAGGCTGAGGATTCACTGCCATTGTAGATACGTTTTTGTTGGGTGATGAATACTTCAAAAGATAATGCCACCGCTATCAGCAATTGTTCATCTCTTTTCTTGTTATGCAACTAAAAGGTCAGATGACAAATAAAGAAAGATGGTTAAGTTTGAGCTCTGTAACTGATGAAATGAGAAAAATGTAATGTTTAGGAATCGAACCTATGTTCGTCCGTAAATCGGTCGGATGCTCTAACCGCTGAGCTGCGAGAGAATCCTGGCGAACAAGGCCATATACCAAGTTCTATATGACACGCGTCATGCGTCGTACTGCTAGGATCCGTCATGTGTGGTGATAAATAAAGAAAGATGGTAAATTTTAAGCTCGGCATTGAAATGAGAAAGATGTAATGTCCATCATGTCACAAGCGTGGGGACACAGTCCCCGACAGGAATCGAACCAATGACCCTCTGTAAACCGGCGGGATGCTCTTACCATGCACTGAGAGAGACCCGTGACGAGCTACGCCATCTACTAATTTCTATATGACACGCTTCCTGCGTACTGCTACTGAGAATAAGCAATGTCAAAAGTGTCAACACAATAACTGCGGTTTTAATTTATTCCGGTAATTCTCATAATAAAACTTTTTTTTTTTATACAACAAACTGCAGGGCTGTTGTATGTTTGTTTATCTTTTGGCTGATTAGGTCTTCTACAGATCCTACGTATACCATTAGCAGCATTATCGTTTGCGGTCCTTTGCAGATTTTAAGTTTATTTTTTTCTTTTTTTATCAATGCAATTCAAGCTTTTTGAGGCCGGTTGCGTACGAAAGTTCGGGGAGGGGATGGTCGGGCTTGAAATTGACTGAACCATGACACAACAGTCACAACAATGGCTTGGTTTGTAACGTATATTTATAATATATGCATTACATTATATTCTTTAAAACTAACATGTATTTAGATTTAGTATACTGCATATAAGGTACAACTAAATGTTGAACGAGGCAATGAAACGGTGTTATGATTTTTCTGCCCGGAAGTAATCTTGAAAAAGAAATATCTCAACGTCTAACTCTCTTCAAACCAATTTTACGATCTGATTTTCCGCATTTACATGACAACTCGAATCCACAATGCGAGTTTCGTGATGAAATAGCGAATAGAGAAAGCGAATTTAGTACAAACGTCGCTTTTCTACGTATTCATTTTAAGTTTACATGACTAAAATTAATTGAGCTCATCAGGAATGCGACTTACCATCCGCCCGACTGAATATGCTGTAGTTCTGGCACTGAAATCCCCCTCTGGATATAAACTACAACTCTTATTTTATTTAATACTAAATCGTCAACGATTCGAACAACAAAAGCGTGAAGTTTAATAAATCACCGAACTGGATGTTTTAGTATGGCACATGTTTGAGAACCCTACAATGATTTACGGATCAACAATGAAC
Organism: Cladopsammia gracilis; assembly: GCA_022457155.1. NCBI lineage: Eukaryota > Metazoa > Cnidaria > Anthozoa > Scleractinia > Dendrophylliidae > Cladopsammia > Cladopsammia gracilis. The sequence goes on from JAJGOT010000619.1 coordinate 383,033, forward strand.
ATGTCAATTACAGGCTTGCGGTTTGAATACATAATTGAAGACACTAGCTTTCGATCAGTTTATCAACAAAAATACCTTTAAAAGAGAGCGAAGTCTTCAATCTCAGTGCTCCTGGGAAATCAAATTTCAACGATGTGTATTTGATTCGACTTGTTGCTAAGAGATCTACATGTACCCCCGTGCCCAGCTTCCCTGAAAGAATATGCCGGATTCTCTGTCATCAGCATATATAATAGTTTCCGAGAATCCACAAATGACATACTGTTCACGCTTGACCCGTTTGTCACGCAATGGATGTAAATACATGTAACGAGTTAACCCTATTTTTGAGTTTCTGAGCCTGGGGGGTGGAGGCACAATGTGCCCCCTTCGTAACTTCAAGAACATTAAAGCTATGACAATGAAACCTAAAGGGTACATAGTACGTCCAAAACTGTCTCCTTTGCGGTCCGCAGAATGGAACGATGACGTCATATGACGTAGTTATTAGGTAATTACTTATGCGGCCGCCATCTTGGATCCGCCGGAATTTTTTTAAAACCTCTTAAAAACCAATAAATAAACGCTAAATCACGTAGAAATACAAAAGTTATACCAATAAACATTGTTTTTCTTCATTCAAAGGTATAAATATGGAAATTTCAAAAAACGCGGCTGTCAAAATCTTGTTGCCATGGAAACATCAAGTCACGTGATCAAAAAATTGTCATATGAAATTGTTGCCAGATAAATTTTAGGAAAAGTCACAAAGTTTGATGGCGTTTGAATACATATTAAGGGACGGACCATTAGAAAAGTGATGGGGGGGATGGGGAAAAAACCAAAAAAAAATTCGTGCAAGGGAAAATGCCAGGAAAAAAAATTCGTGCAAAGTTCAAGGCAAAGAAAAAAAATTCATGCAGAAGGAGAAGTCCTATTGTGATTGTTATTTAATATACAAACGCTGCCAAAGTGCCTATTGAAAATAGCGCTCTTGGCGTTTCAAAAATTCAAAACATTATTGGGGCCTTCCTATACTATTATTTATAAGTAAAGACATTTGATAGCTAGTGTTCATTGAAGTGTTTACCTCACACTGCATGAAATGACAACTACAGTCAACTACCGTTATAGCGGACACCCTCGGGACCGCGATTTGGTGTCCGTAATAGCGAGAGTCCGTAATAGCGGGAGTTTGTTTCAGTCAAACGTCTGTAACTTTCGCCGAGGATTTAGCTGCTGTCCGTAATAGCGGGGTGTCAGTAATAGCGAGGTGTCCGCAAGGCGGGAGTTGACTGTATAAGGTGATATAATGAATTCATATTTTCAATTCAACAGCCGGAAAGCGCAAATTTCAGCTGCCAGTTTATAACCGCAGTGTGTTTTTTATTTCTGTTAAAGTTTTATTCCACACAATTGTTACAAATGATAGATTTTTTTAGCTGTATTATAGTCCATCCATATTTTGTGAAAGTTGGCATATTAAATTCAGCTGGCTCTGGGGCTGTAAGCTTTATATTAACTTCAATAAACTATCTATCTATCTATAATAAATATGATAAATACATGTAATTATCCATAAACAGTTTCAATATTAAATAAATGTTTAACATATTAATATTTGTTTAATTTAAAAAAAATATTTGTGCCCACAATAAAATTAGATGGGTCCCCTTGATGAAAAATTCTATAACACAATGAAAAAGTTCATTGATACAAAGTTATAGTGATTGTTAAAAGTTTAACTGTTACCAACATGAACTGATCAACAACATCAACAGCAACACTGCTACTTTAAAAAAAAATAATAGCACAAAGTCTGGTTTTCATTGGCAGCCAGTGTACCTGCAACATACACTGTATACTGCATTACTATCAGTAATGTCATCCAAGAATATGGGAACCAGACTATTATAAAACTAGATAGTCACTTACATGCATAATACAAGTTGGTCAGAAACATCATAATGTGATTGAAAAAAATGTGAGAGGAGGTCGATCAAGGATATTAATGTATTTGAAATAAATATAAATATTTGACATAATGTATTTGACATAAATATAATAGAGTGGTATTTAAAGTGTGATCTCACAAATTATTTTTATCAAGCCTCAAAATTCCATCTTTTGATATGGATTGCTGCTGTATAATCAACCACAAAATTTCAACTTGTTGGCATGAATAGAAAAGATACAGACCTTCAAAGTTTGGTATCGTCCTATACAAACCTCTCTAATTTTGCACCGGTTCTAAACTGAAGGAACAGACGCAACATTTATATTTACTAGAAGGGTTTGTATAGAGAAATTAAAACCAAAGTGCCCACATCTCAGCCACAAATGTTTGGCAAGTGGACATTTTTTTGACATGCTTCCTCTGATCAAATTTAATAATTTCGCAAATTGTCTGAAAAAAAATTCGTGCAGAGGGTTTCACCTGCAAAAAAAAAAATCCTGCACAAGCAATGGGCGAAAAAAAAAATTCGTGCAAGCTGAAAATCCCCCATCCCCCCCATCACTTTTCTAATGGTCCGTCCCTAAGGAAGTTATGAATGTTGAAAGTTAGCGCGGGCACTTTGTGCCTCCTCCCCCCCCCCCCCCCCCCCACAGGCCGAATAGGGTTAAGGAAGGTTAATAATGCTAGTTATACAATTGATGACGAGGTTCCGCAACCAACACGTATATAAACGAATACTGAACTACTAGAAGAAACAAAACTGTACAGAACAGTTTAACAAGATCTTACGATGGTGGAACCTTGATCCAAACTTAACTCGGCAACATTCGGAAAAGAAAGACCAGTCTAAAATAATACCATTGCTAGAGGTTCACTTATAAACCTGCAGTGTTTATTTAAAGGGTGACTTCAACTTCACTTCTCAAATATGAACTTTTACAACACGAGCGCAACTAGTTAAAGTGCACCTAACCCCAAAATTGTTGTTTCGCTTAATCAACTCTATGTACGTTTAAAAGTTAAAGACAGTTAAATATTTCTTGTTTTTAACCTTGCGTTGGTGAAGTATAGAGGTGTGAATTTACAAAATGTTAATAAGATGATGTCAAATCAAGACTCGTTTATACAATTACTTGTTTCCACCTCCAAATAATATCTTTTTTTACAAATCAATTAAGTAACAGTTTTTATTTAGTTGTTAGTATTTCTTAAATGGATTATCCTTAAGCTGTGAACTGCGTATTGTAAATTAAAGTAGAAATAATGATAAAGTCTTAATTTGACGTCATCTAATTAGCATTTTGTAAATAAAAATCTCTATAGAGCGTATGCACATGACGTCACGGCGGCCATATTGGTGTACCAAAACAATAGAACGGCGGCCATGTTGGTGTACCAAAACAATCCTGTGGGATTTGAACGCTTTTCTTATGTTAACACTTTCTTTTGTTCCAATAAATTTGCATAGCTGCTTGCCACGTGAGTGCATACGCTCTATAACTCACTAACGCGACGTTAAACACAAGAAATATTTCGCTATTCGACTTTTCAACGTACATTGAGTTGATTAAAAGAAAAAAAGAATTGGGGGTTAGGTGCACTTTAACGACTTACCTGACAGCTTAGCAGACGAACCCATTTGCCTTGGAAACGTTTTCCAGTAAGAACAACTACAACCAAGATTTCATTCGGACGCAACAAGCAATGAACCTTACACATCGGACGCCAACCTAACACCTGTTGCCACGGTGATAATACCGACCCTACATAAAGCGACTCACGGATCCTACAAACTAACAATATCCGAAACGTCTGTCAATGACAACAACAGTTTCTCTCAGGAATACACTAACCCGGACGATCGCACTTGACAGACTCCTTATGTTCGTTGAACCTATTTACAATTTTATAATAATAAGTATAAAAAACGGCAAACTGATCCTTACGCGAAGGAGTAGAGATTGAGACAGAAGTGAGATAAAATGATAACAAACAGTTGAAGATCAGGCCAATATTTCTATTTGCAAAACAAACCTTCTATGGGGGCAAGAAAAGAAAAACGAATATAGAATATAGATATATATTTATCTTTCTCTCCTAGCTTCCATAGAAGGGTTGTTTTGCAAACCGAAATATGTCTCGACCTCTTCTCCTTGCCGTAAGAATCAGTTTGCTATTTGTTACGTATTTTTTTTACTGATCCAGGTCTAAAAAGATCCGGCACTTTTCATTGGTTTGTCGCTGTAGCTGTGATTTTGCCATTCAAACTTAACCCGCGAACATGAAGTGTACACCATGTGGGACTGGAAGCCTATCCCATGATGTAACGCAACAAGTTACACGTGTGAAGAAAAAAAAAACAAAATGACGAGTTTTGGCTACTTTTTGAGGTCTTATTACTCTGTGGTCTCATCGTATTTCTACGTACTTTAATAAACCTATGATGTTTGATTTTTTTTTTAAATTTTCTTGAGTCTAAATATTATTCATTTTGAGGGAAACTAGTTTTTAAGCTACCTACAAAACTATCTATGGTAGTTATGGTATCATTTCGACAAATCACGAACGCATGTGATCTGCTTGTTGCCTGATATGTTTTTATGTTTGACAAAACGAATCCCAATAGAACAACTACCGACCTAGAAAAAGGTGTCTTGACAGCTACTGCTCGAGTCGGCGGCCTATTGGCAAGTGCGAGGTCATTTGATCAGTCGAATTTCAAATTGTGTATCTTTCATTCTTGTTACATTATGGAATAGCTTTCCAAAGATAAGAACTTCAAGAGATAAAATGCAGCTGGTATCAAAACTACTGTCTTTAATTAGTTATTTATTTGTCCACAGCGATGTAATCACATTTCAAGGATGTTGATTGATGATAACAACTGAGAAAAAATTTAGATAACATGCTCTGACTATTTACAATTTGTTAATATTTTACGACTGATCACTGCTACAAAAACAACAAAAAAACATATCCAACACACGCTAATCATTTCATACTTTGTCCATGATTTTTTTCTACTTATATAAGAAAGTGACGATTAAAGCTGGCAATGTTAATATTTTTTCCCTAGGCTTGGAAAGAACTATAAACGTTTCTTTTTTTTTACATTACAGAACACTTTTTGACTTTTTCAACAACAGCGGCACCAGCGTCAACCACAGCACCGCCAATAGCACTGCCAACTTCTTTTACCTTTGACCATGCCTTCTGTATAAAGTTTGGTTTCCTTACTTCCTCTAACTCTTCCTCGACGTCATGAAGCCTCTGTCGCATTTCTTCCATATTTTCCATTCGAGCTTGCGCGGCAGCCTGTTGGTATTCCTGTGCTACGGTCTTACGATGCGCTTCCATCTTAGCCTCCATCTCACGACGCAGCTTCTCCTGTTCTTCTCTGTGCCTCGCCTCCATCTCCGCTTTCAGCTCTTCACGTTGTCTGGCAGCATGAGCTCTCTCCATCTCCTCATTGAGACGTCTTTTCTCTTCTTCTTGCTTAGCCACCAAATCAGACAGCTTTTTAATCATTTTGATGTTTTCTTCATTTGCTTTCTGCATATCCAAGAACTGACTTTTAAGATCTTTGTTTTCCTGCATAAACTCTTCTCTATCCTTTCGTGCTTGCTCCATATTTGCTTCCATCATGTTATCCATCTGCTCCTTCTGGGCTTTAAGCTCGTTGTCCATCTGCTCGCGAAATTTCTGTCTTTCTTCATTTTGTTTGCGGCCTAACATTTCCATCTACAATTGAACATAAAACGATTTAACTTAAAGCTGGCCAAAAAGTCTATTTTTAATTATGGTCCCGCAGAATTTTGACCGAAATACCAAACCTCTAGCAGGCATCATTCTATTCATCGTGTATAGGTACTTACACGTCAGCAAGAAAATGCAGATGGTATAGCATATTATTTTATTACTCTTATAAAGATTGGAATTAAAATATATAGGTCAGCAACTTATGTTAAATGAATCTCATATATAACACTTGACTCATTTCATTTCATTTATTATTTTTCTCCAAACCTTTGAAGATGAAAATACTTAGATTAAGTCACATTATATATAGGAAGGATGGGGCACTTCTAGATAAACTAATATTGATAATATTCATTGAATAAAACGGGTAATTCAATGTAACACATAATCCAATTCAGGTGTCAATGTATTATTACCTCTTTCTTCACTGCGAGATTCTCTTGGCGCAGTCGTTCTTGCTGTTCCTATTAAAATGAGTACATTTGCATAAATAATACATATGGAATTACATGTATGAGCTTTATATTCAATGGTCGGCAGTCGACACCACAGCCTAATAATTTAAGGATGCGTTTTAGGGATATATTCTGATCGCTCCAAAATCCGCGAATACTTCAGAATTCGTGTGCCAAGTCTCCTCAAATATCGAAAGAGGTAGTTTAAAGAGTCAGCCGCATTCTTATCCTACCCCAAGTAAGGTAGGGCTAGGATGCGGCTGACACTTCAGTCATTATTAAGTCGTTACTTATTTGATTATGTCAACCGGGAATACTTTTTCATTTTGATTTTTGAATAACTAGAATATGTCTAAAAAAAGCGCTCTCCAAGTGTCACAGACGCTGATTTCCCTTTCGTCATTAACCCTTTTTTGCCTGGGCTTTTCTTGAGTTCCTGAGCCGGCCTGGGGCGGGGGCACATTGTACCCTCCTCCTTCGTAACTTCAAGAATATTAAGGCTATGACAATGAAACCAAGAGGTCCAAAACTGTCTCACTTGGGTTCTGCACAATGGAACGATGACGTCATATGACGTAGTTATTAGGTAATTAGTTATACGGCCGCCATCTTTGATCCGCCATCTTGGATTTTTGAAATTTTTCAAAACCCCTTAACAATCGTCCAAATTGACCCAAAATTAATCAAAAGCAATAAATAAACGCAAAACGACGCAAAAATATAAAAGCAGTATACCAATAAATATTGTTTTTTTTTCATTCAAAGGTAAAAATATTCAAATTACAAAAAAAACATGGCTGTTAAAATCTTGTTGCTATAGAAACATCAAGTTACTTGATCAATAAAATGTCATATCAAATTGTTGCCAGACAAATCTTAAGAAAAGTCACAAAGTTTGATGGAGGTTGAATACATATTAACCCTCGGACGTACACGCAAACGTATACCCCCACCGTGGTACAAGGGGAGTGGTCGTTGCCACACCCCCCATGGGTTTTTGCGATGTTGCAATATTTCGGAAATATTTTACATCTAATAGATAGCCCGGGATGTGCTCTACAAGATAAGGTAAATATTATGGGTTGGGGCGCTGCTGGGGTCCTTGACGTCATCCAAAATGGCCGGCAGTATGGCCGCCATCTTGGATTATACTAAAACTTCCAATTTATCGGAAAAATGCGGAAATTGCAAATATTGTTTGCCGGAGTTGCAAAATAACATACAATTAAACAATTTGATGCTGTTGGTAGCATTTTATGTTTTTTCGCTGAAAAAAGGTTAAAATCAGGCATTTTTCTTCAAAGATGGGTTGACGTCATATCTCGTTACCATAGCAACCAAAACGTGTCTCAATGATAAATGAACAGCTACTGAAGACAGCATGTGCTAATCTTAAATGGTCTTGAAAATATCGCAGAAAAACCTTCAGGGGGGGTGGCAACCATCCCCCCTTCTTATACGTCCGAGGGTTAAAGAAGTTGACTGTTGAAAGTTAGCGCGGCCACTTTGTGCCCCCCTCCCCAAGCAAAATAGGGCTAACATTCATTAGTAATCAAAGAAAAACTATAACTGCAAGAAAGCACACTACACCATCCCACCATCCCCTCGGTATGGCCAGTACCTTACGCACGCGCACAACCATATCACCCTGGCAGTGGCAGCCTTGGTCATCTGCTTCGTCCTGGTTAGGACTCATCAGCATGGCATAGACAGGGATCTCATAAAAATCATCGACCCCGCCACTTTATTACCAAGGCGGATGCATTGAGCATCTCTTAAAGCGCATTGCTCGTGAGTACTAACAAGGACCAAACAGTTGTCCATGGCTTCCACTGCCAGGGTGATATAGCTGTGCACCAAGGGGATGGTGTTGTGTGGTTCCTTGCAGTTATAGTTTGTTTGTTAGTAACCAAGCCCTTTGTAATGGTTGATGGTACTTATTTTTAGTTTATGCCTGTATTAGGACGGAAGAAGGCTATCATTTTTAGATAAAATTGGGCATAAATAAAGCGATTATTAGGTGTAAGCTAGATTCACGATTACGTTACATTTAGGGATAGGGTAACCCGTAAAAGATGTATCATTAAGAAAAGCAGCTTTTATAGTTAAATTTTTCGTGGGTTTGCTGGATCAATTCAACTCAGTGGTGTAGTGGTGAAGGGGGGATTTAGCATGCAAGACGTTCCAGGTTCGATTCTAAGTTGTTAATTGCTTTTTTTTCCAATAGATAACTGATGAACAATTTCTAAGTGTTACTAAAATGGCAGCGAATGTTTACGAAAGGGAAATTTCCTTTTATGATTATGGGAAGAGGAAACACGCGTTTCCTTAACATGGTCGGTATTAACTAATTACTTGTAGTGAGAAATATTACCTCAAGTCTCTGTCTCTCCTGCTCTTGATAAGCCTTAGCTGCTAATTCCTCGGTCAGTGCCTCATCGTAGTCTTTCAGTTGTCCCAGCAAGCCTAAGTATTGTTCCTGCTCTTTCATTAGGGCCTGAAAAGAAAGGTCCTAAATAAACATTTTTTGGAACTAAAGCGGGCTAATCCTACCTAATTTTACATGTTAAGTTGTAACAATATAACACGAGGTATAAAACAAATTATTGGACAGCAGTTCAGACCGATCGTCGAAGGTTTCGATGATACGCTAGCAGATTACTGAATACTATTTAAAACTATTTTTAATAGGGTTACGTAATAATAATAGGGTTACGTAATAGGGTAAACGTACTGGGTGAAACTCGAAAAAAACTGCAGCAATCACATCTTTGGCACCTATGGCAGAATTGTGGTAATCCTCTTTAATCCGATTATATCCCCCGATAATTTCCTCGAAGGACAGTTTGGCTCCTTCTTTTCCCTGCAGTTGTTTGAGGAGTGGATCTAGATGACTCTGTTTCAGCTGAATAAGAAGATCGTTACAGAATTCTCTCGTTGACTTCTCATTTTTGGCCTGCCATGCGTTTAACTTCTCACTCAAAAGTTCCTAAACAAAACAAGTTAAAAAGAAAACCTTGGTAAAAAATATAATTAAAAAATTAACTAATCCGTAGAATAATATCACTTTTAATTAGTTAAATTAAAAGCGCTTTGCAGGATGACTCAAAAAAAGGGTTCGCATGTATGAGAATGCTATATGTATAAATTTTTATGCCATTCGTTTTAAACATCTAAATTATCGTTTGTATGTGAAAAAACTTACAATTATCATAATGGGAGGAATACATCGGACTTAATTAATATAATATATTTTAAGTACCTGGACTACTTATTCAGTTTAATTATTTAAACTGACCTTCAGTTTGTTCAAATACGTTTCGGTGGTGTTTGTGGAAATCCCCACTGTTTCGCTCATGAAATAACCTTCACTATTATCGAATGCAATCCCATGAGCTTTGCGTAACTCATCGTTATCACAAGGAAATTTGCCCTTCAATTGTGACGTCATCACTGTTTCGTACTTCTGCACTGCGCCTTTTGTAGCCTCGGTAGACTTCATCTCTACAAAGGTTTCCCAGGCGTTTTGCACGTTAGGAATCACACCAGGACTGTTGATTGCTTGGACATAAAACTGAACCAGTGCAGCGAGACCTAGAAACCAACAATCAATACTTTTAATTACATGTAAAACCGCATTTTATAATTTATCTTGTTTCAGTTTGCTGCTTGGATCGCAGAAGCCTTTGTTTTCTTAACTCGCTTTAAAAGAAAACAAATAGAATTCACAGAAAACAAATTTTCTACCTTCACCGGTAACCAGCTCTCCATTATTAAAGCTGTTTTTGGGTGTCAGGACGGTGCCCAGCAAATGTTTGAATTCCTCTAAGCCGCTGAAAAACTTAGGATTAATTTGACTTTTATTGTCGTTGATGCTTTTTAGCTTCTCCGGGTCAACTGTTGGAGAAGGTAACATAAACGCTTCAAAACCAGGAAAGAAGCGAAGAATGCTTTCAGCAACTTTCTGACCTTCTTGAGTCGCAGCTGATGGATCGTGGACCTTGAAAACCTGAAAAAGTTAAAAAAATATATTCATTTTTCCTGCTATGTGTCAAATTAAAAAAATTAAAAGAGTCCACCAACAAAATTATTACATTTAATCATATTTAGTAAATGTTATAATTTAAAAGATCATCAACGTATCATTCTAATTTCGACGGATCAAATGGCGCATTTCTAATATGAAGGCAAAACCAGGATGGCATATCCAAGATGGCGACCATTCGAAATTATGTTGTAATTTCCAGGTCATGTGACATCATCAGGTCACCTACTTAACTAAGATACCTTTTGACGTACTATGAATCTTTCAAGTTTCAATATCATAGCTTTAATTTTCTTGAAGTTACGGTGCCATAAACATGGCACCATTACTGGGTCAAAGGATTTGATTTGTATAATTATAACTATTGGTGTCCAGAATCATGACACTACGTTTCTGGAAACTGATTTTATCTTAGAAAACCGGATTGTGCACCAGTCTATTAACGTGAAATCTAAAAGTAGCTTCAGATCAGCCTGAGGCCGTTATTAATGAGCGCTGTACCTTCTTCAGGAAGTAGTCCTTAATGTTGCGACAATCTCGTGGAATTTCCTGTGCAACGTCTCGTAGCAACCATATGAAGAAAGGGAATGTTTTATGAAAAAATTCTGACTCTCGGTGAACTTTACCGGCTACGTTTCCTGTTTTTGATCGTACCTCGATGCGCTGGGACAGCTTAACGATGAACCTGAGCAATGGTTAAAGGAAAACTGAAATTCTCTGCGAAGATGGATTATAAATTTGCGTAAAATGGGCGGTTACCTATTGCACATTAATTCATCTCTGTTACTAATTTTTTTTAATCATTTCGGAAACTAATCGTTTGCGTCTCATTACGTGATATATAATTAATATATCAATTGAGACCTGAACATGACGGATAAAGTAAAGGATACTCCAGTCCTTCAAGATCCCGCCGGGTAGGAACACCTTGCGAGTTGTAAATTAGAACTGAGGCCAGCAAAACTGTCAAAGTGAAAATCTGGTTGTCATCAAGGCCTTCACCAGTAACAGAATCAATACCCTCAGAGTCAAGCAATACCACGGTGAATTCCTGGCCCCTGGAATCCTGATGAAGAGTAAAAGTGTAACACAGGTATAGTTTGCATGCACTACAGTGGAAGACCGTCAGCAAGTCATTGGCGGTCTGATCAGTTCAGTTTGGCAGTATGCGTGGTGGGTTGGTTGGATTCATAAGGTTGATACCAGAACCAAGAACCAGTACGTTCTTGGCCACAAAAAGGGACATCAGCATGACCACAAAATGTATACCTTATTCAGTTGACTGTTGAACGGGCAGGATGCTTTTTCGGGTTGACTGCTTGTATTGGCGATATTCCGGCACAATTAGTGCTTTTTTCCCCCTGGGATAACCTACCGTAAGGCGTAAATGGGGAGGGAGGGAGAACAGCCTCTTCCCTTCCCGTTTATGGCTGCCCCGCAGGTTACTAAGGAAATAGAGGAAAGTAAACTTGTATTTTGGAGTATTTTACGCTTTAAATAAATTGGTGACTCTAATAACATTTTATTTCAATTAACCTTAAACTTTCCCGGCACAATCCAAAGCCAAATTCCCATTGTCTCAGGGTCCATGTGATGTCCAAGAGGAAAAACCTGTGCCTGACCAAATGCCTGGCTTAAGACATATGACTTTCCCTTCCTGTATGGGCCGGCAATGGATACTACACATACGGGACCTGGAAAACATAACAGATAATTACAATACCATTACAAGGATGATTTGCTTTAGCGTCAAGTGGTTTACTTGCGACTTCGGCGCTCGTTTTTCGTTCGGCCTTCAGCTGACCTCGAGTGCCTGAGAAAGCGTGCAGCAAGAAAACTTCTGGTTCCCAAGAACAAAATTGTATTGATCTCAAAGGGGAAAAATGCAATTTCACGAGTCAGAAAAAAGGACAATTGAGATTTAACAACAATGAGCATTCAGTATCGCTCCTAGAACTCATTAAAACGCTTACTTAAGACTTTTTATTTAAGATTTGGAATCACTTATCTGAAACCCCATAGCCTGCGCACGGACGTCTCCTGTTTCTTTTTGAATGCTTCTGCACACAGGCTAAAAACCGAATTATGCAGTTGTAAACATAAACTCCGGCACAGCTTTTACTTGAAGTATTCATACATGTTGTAAGTACTACATTTACCAATATAATTATACCGTCCTATTAAATAAATTCGTTACTAAATTTACCTTTAACCCTCCTGAGCTTTTCAAGTGCTTCCTCCACCACATACAGTGAGCTACGTTTCTCTCGTTTTTGAACGTACTGGCATGTTTTAGAATCCCATGTACAGTTGTTTGGAAGGCAAAGCGGTATGGCCAATTGGCCTCCTGTTTGTGGCGCCATGCCCCCTGTTGGATAGAAACTGTAATTATACGGATTTTCAACTGAGTAAAACAGATTGATCCACGGTTACATGGGCTATCATACCAGTAAACCACATGTAGTTGTAATATAAAAGCAATACCGTGTGGCATAAAATGTTTGCGGGATCTAATTGTCGCGAATTTCAAGGATTTTTTTAACGATCAGCAAAAATTAGATCACTTGAAAATGAACTCACCGAAAAAAGAACTCGCGAAAATTTACTCCATTTATTCAGATCAATAAATCTTAATTAAATCAATTATAAACTCTTCTACTGCAACTGATAACAAATAACTGATAACTTCAGTCTCTGGTTAACTTTACTCTAGACCAGGAGACCATCACCCAGAGGATCACCTGCCTAATATAAACACAAGCAATGGATTGCCATGGTACTTGGAAAATGAGTCATTACTATAGTATCGGCGAATTGTCTTTTTATTCAATTTTGTAACTATTTTAATAGTGTGAAATGATTTATATGAAATAAATCATATATGATTCACATTCACTCTTTTCACGGGAACATATGAACCTACAATTGACCTGCTCCCAACGTCAGTGGCTTCATAGTTCAGTTGGTAGAGCATCGCACCGGTATCGCGAGGTAACGGGTTCGAACCCCGTTGAAGTCCTGAATTTTTTCAGGCTTCTTTTCGCAATTGCTTAAATTGCGTTCACAACTGCGAGGATCATTCTTCATTTGATATTTTAATAGTATTTTTATGTGTGATACTTAATTTAATTGTAAATGGTTTTTACATTGTCTTAATAATTTTATTCACATGTACAGTGGCGTACCTGTGAATTAGCTGGCAAAGTTTTTAACTAATCCATATAGCTAAGAGTATGCGCCACTTTAAATAAAGTATTGTATTGTAACTGTTCGGTTTACCGTAGCAAAACTGGCGGTCGTTCAAAGGTACAGGAGTTCTCAAGGGAATAATAGGAGCTTTGCTGTTCATGTTGTTGTAGAAATAGAGCAGCCGTTTTGAAGTACATACGTACGTCAAATACCGGACAGGAACTTGTCCGAGATGCGCGAAAATTTGTTCCCCACGGTTAAGCCTGGAATATTTGTTCCCGCGAAACACAAAAAATCGGAAATCCGCGAAATTGAACCCCTGCGAAAATTTCATGCTTGTGGCATACTACACACTTCTATGATTTATCGGTGTATTTCACTTGGGATGTTGGAATAAAATTCAAAAGCTTGCAAATCACTCGCCTTCGGTTCGTGACTTACAATCTTTTCTCGTCAGTTCTTTCAAGAGTACCGCGTGGTTTTTAATTATTGAGATGATAAACCGTAGAATTGAATTATTACTTCCGAACGTCCAAGATCATGACAAAATTTTACTTTATAATTTGTTATCAGATCAATGAAATGACTGAACAGTAAAAGTTTAAAACATACCACTAAGCGCTGTGTGTTTAACTTGGCCTTTCAAACCCTCCCCAGCCCTTTGAGAATTGAATTTTGGTGGGTCTAAGGCTGATTGTGCCAGTGCTCTTGATAACGCTTCGTCTTCATCGTAATGATGAGCTGGCCGCATTGGAAATTCCTGCGTAGAAACAATTAAGAGTTTTTAAACAATCGAGTTTAAACTGCGTCCAAAAAAAACGGCATCTAAACCCAAATACTGTAAGATGGCTTGCTTGCACGCTAACCAACCCTAATATTTAAACATTAATTGTTTGCTGTAGACACTGTCAAGAAAGCATATAACACAGACTAGAAAATTATTTATCTCATTAAAGTGAACAGATATGGAGGTGCATTAATTGTCTTAAACCGAGATCTGAGTTAGTACTTTGTTTAGAAAATACAAAATCCCCTTACACCACTTTTCGGACTAAAGGTAAACGTATTTCATTTCACAATCAAGAAAATAATTAAATAATGGATTTGGTTTACTAGGCCTCTGTAAAAATAACGTGAGAAAATATGTCAGGTACAGCAACAAACCTTCAAGCTGGGTTACCTTGTGATTACACTTTTTTTTCAAACGGCAAGTTTTTAAGTATTACTTTTATTCTATTACAACAGGCTTCCCATGATATAATCAAGCAATGTTACCAATTGCTGGTCCCCGTGACCATGTTGGCTTGTGGTAGTTGCCGGCCGTCTCTGTTCATGTTCTCTGCGAGAAAGCTCTAACGCCATTGCCAAGGCTTTATCTTCATCTTCCTGCTGATACGTTTCTCGCCACGATGTCTAATAAGGATTTAAACGAAAAACAACCGATGAAACATGCGATCATATTAATGAGGCTTAACAAGGTCGAAACAGCTGCTCATGGGTTCACTAATTTATTCTTGTAGATCCAGGGGTAATGCCCACTACCAACGAAGTGATAGTGCCCTATTTTAGTGGCCTTAGTATACCCAAGCAGCGCACATTTGAGCGGTTTTCTGACTGTCACTTTAACCCTATTTTGCCTGGGCTTTCTGGAGTTCCTGAGCCTGGGGGGACACATTTTGCCCCCCCCCCCCCCCTCTCGTAACTTCAACATTGATTATGTTGAGTCTAAAGTAGACTCAACATAATCAAAACCAATAAATAAACGCAAAATGACGTAAAAATGTAACATTTATACTATTATACATTGTTTTTCGTCATTCAAAGGTAAAAATATGCAAATTTCAAAAACATGGTTGTCAAAATCTTGTTGCCATGGAAACATCAAATCACGTGATCAATAAAATGTCATACGAAAATATTGCCAGATAAATTTTAGGAAAAGTCACAACGTTTGATGGCGTTTGAATACATATTAAGTCTATCCCCCCCCCCCCCCCCCCCACCCCAAGCAAAATAGGGTAACGCCACCACAAGCGTCACTTTTAAACAATTCAAGTAATTCATAAGTTAATTAATTAATTAATTAATTAATTAGTTGATTAATTAATTCATAAGTAACTTAATTTATAAAAAATGTTAATCATTTTCCTCAGTATAGTCCGTACGTTATTTTCTGTGTTGAGACTAAATCTAAATGTCATGATCAGTATCACATATATGTGTGACTGTGATAAGGCATGGGCTAAATATATAAACTCACATCCATTCTATGTATTGCTGGAAACCCTCTTTGAATTTTCACCTGTCTGTTCAGTCTTAGTGCACTCTCTCCTGTAATGAACTCTGTGAAGAGATTGGCAACCAAACAATGAAAGGAGGTTTAATTAAGCCGATTTCCTACAGTTTTCATAGCGCATTCGGCATCTCCATGGAAACAGAGTCTTCACCACAAGATTGCACTAGTCAGGAGCTTAATAAGCCCCTGCACCAGTCTAACGCGGAAGTAAACCGTAAATACTGAGAAATGATATTTTGCTGTTGCTACTTTTTTCTGGATTAAACTTTGCCACCGAGTCTAGAACTGTATATGAAAGACCAGAATATTGTTTTATAATAAGGAATACCACTATTAAACCCAGACAAACTATGAATATTAATTACCGTGTAACAGCGTTGCCCTGTTGAAATCAGTGGCATGACCCGAACATCGAGCAGAGATTTGCATGTACTTCAAGCATGCAATTCTGAGGTTTAAAATTCATAATAAAATCCCGACGCATAACGTACGTTGACGTTACCTAACCTCAACCTAAACGTTCCATTTCTTTTACTGTCAATTTGAAAGAAAGCCGAGCGAAACGTTCAAAGTGTTAAGCAGATATTTCGCGATACAAAAGTAAATAACATTTGTCATGGCGAAGTCATGAAATATCATTTTGTTGCAAAGTTCGTTCTCGTCTTGTATAAAATATTGAGACAATCATACCTTTACGCTGTATAGTTAACGATGCAACTCAGCATGAGTTTCAAATACGATTTTTCACTATCTAAACATCAGTTTTCCAATGGCGCACAGCAATACATGCACACAAACAGCATACCGAAGGATTTAAGCTCTGCCTCCCATTGTTATTAATGAGTCTTCCGCATTGGTGGGTTGACACAATTGGAATTAGAAAGGTTTGTTGACAAATGTGACGTATCATAGCTCAGTGAGGGTACGTATCATAGCTCATAGCTCAGTGAGGGTATAGCTTTGAATTACCGTTGATATGATTCGGTCACACAACTAAAGTCACTTCTGCATCAGGTCACGTGCCAGTCCTTTGGTCGCGAAAACTTCTCCTCTTCCCTGATTTTATCGTTTATTGTGCGTGCGACTTTTCCATATGCAAGCCAAGAAAAAAACGCCCGTGTAACGTTCTTTAGCTCGGTGAATAATTGTTAATTAGGGCCTGGTCGCACCGCAGTCAAAAACAAAAATTAGCCCGTGTAAAATGACATAAAAACAAAAACATTCCACAAAAAGCGTGTCCCACCGGAGCGGCTTCTTTTGTTTTCATCGATTTTTACACGGGCGGATTTTTTGTTTTGACTGTAGTGCGACCAGGCCCTTATTCAGCAGTAATGTGAAAATATGTTAATAAAAAAATAAAAGTGAGAAAGTGCACTGATGGTGTATTGCAACACAGGGTGCCCAGACCGTTTAGAATTACCGCGGTAATGATTGGATTTAGCTCCCTGGGCGGTTATTTACTTTTCGTAGCTCAAGGAATGACGCTTATTGGAGATGGGGTGTTTATAAACATGCGATAGCGGAAAACAACTTTAATGATCAATAACAAAGAATGTACAATTTGCATTGTTAGAATACTGTAATTCGCCATTATACCTCAATGTCTTATATTTCACTTTCATCGATAACATAGCTTTCTGGCATAGCATCCTAAAGGGGACGCTTGTTGAAAAGGGGTCACTTGAATACGACACCCCGGGCCGGTACGACACACAAAGGAAGCCTCTAAGGCACGGCATACACGGAAAGCAGCTTTTTAAGATGGCTCCAAGTAGCATTATAAGAGGGTCACACTTCCCTTTTTGATTGCGCTTATACATTATCTTACTTTAGCTCAATGAATCTTAATTTGATACCAGATGTTAGGCTTGGATGAAAGTTTTAAGTGATACTCTTTTTATGCTAATCAGCGTTTCCATAGCAACGGTAAACAAATATGGCGAAAAACAGTTTTTCCAAAATATCTTTCGATTTTGGGGCCACCCCGACAAGCGAATAAATGCGCTATAATTTACACAGTGTAGCAGACTAAATGGGAAAATTTCAAACAAATTAAACTGTTCGATTTTGAATAATTCGCTAAAACATTTTTAACACGTATTTCTTCATGTGTGAAATGAATGCCGTCAAAACAGTGCATAGGTGTCACAAATTATCACTAAATTACCACAAAAAGTTTCCTAGGACTTAAATTACCCCCCCTGCAAATAGCTCTGACTAACTCCTTGGAGAGATCGAGCTTTCCATTCAAATGCAGTTTTGCTTGACGTTTTCACTTTTTTTTCGGACGCTCCTCTCTCCTACGCGTCTTGCTCCATCGACCCCCTCCTCCCACCCTCTGCGTTCAGCTCTCCACCTTCATGTTTCCATGAGTAGGGAAACGATTATCGAATTTGGAACGGATATATCTACAAGCCTTATGCACAGTTTACAGCCCATAGATGCAGGAAGGAAGGAAGGAAGGAAGGAGTGAATTTGCATATTTGTCGTTTGCGATAACCTTTTTATTGTTTGCCGGGGAATGGCAAGGTAAGATTGTCGACATATACAAACATAACGACGCCGACGACTGGCTATCCTCAAGGCAATTTTGTTGTTATAATGCATCGCCTGGAATAGGCTAACTAAGTGCGCTGAACTCATCGACAGCTTGGGCTTGGAAACTGTTAATTAGTCAAGCCCAAAAAACCGAACAATAATGAATAATAGGAATAATAATCAATAATCGATACAAAACAACAATAATGAAAATTACTGTTTTATTTTGAATTATTTTGTATTTCCATCCATTTTTTTTTTGTATTTTGTATTTTGTGGATACCACATTATATACGTTGCGTACAACAGGCTCATACACAATGTATGGGCTGCCTGTGGTAAATATATTAAGTATAAATGCTGAAACGTTATCAACAAGAAAGATACCCATATTTTTTCGCTTTGCAAATTGCTATTCCCTGGGAGATAATTATTTGTCAAACTACTTTGGAAACTAATTAAATAGCTGGGCCAACGAATTTCAAATGGTAACGTGTATTACTGAACCCTTAAATACCAAAGATCAACCTACAAATTCTCCTTTCTTGTCCCCATACGTTTCTTATAGAAGAAGTGGAGAGAATGACTTAAAATATCAAGAGAATTCATCTTGGATGATCTTGTGCTTATTTCTCTCTGATTGAATCTTGTGCTTATTTCTCTCTGATTGAATAAGCATTGATATTACGAGGAGAAATTTGCTGATAATCACTATTGGGGATTAAAGGGTTAAATAATGCAGGGGGAGATTTAAGGGGGGCGAGGGCCCGCGACGCCGCCTTTTGCCTGGAATTATTATTTACCCGAACCCTCCTAGATCCTGATGGTCGCTCACGCGCCCATATTATCACTATTAACAACCATGTCGCAATTGGAGGTTGGGTACCCGGAGATAAACCTAAGGCAGTGGTGAGACCCCAACCCCAAGATGGAAAACTGCCCGAAAGGCTGGCACTGCCCGCAACCCAGCCATGAGCTCCCCTCCCACGCACCTCAGAGCACCCGCCGCCACACTGACCAAGTCAGTGGAACAAAACAAAAAACAAAACAAAAAAAAAAAAAACAAAGAAAATTGACTTCTGTACGCCACGTGAAACAACGATGAACGAAGGAAGAACGACACGCTATGAGCCTGACCCCAAACCCAAAGACCGCTGACCCTGCGACTGCTAACTAGGCACGCCACTGACCTGTCATATAGAAGGCACACTGCAATTCGCCCTATAATGTATATGAAAAGACAAGCTACAAAAAACGCCACGCTGAAACGCTGCACAAAAAACGCCACGCTAAATGCCACGCCACGCCAAACACTAAACGCCAATAACATTCGGTTGAGGGCACGCTAACTATACGCTAGCAAACATAATCACACCAACACAATGATTGCTCCTAGTTGTTAACTGGGTTAAATTCCATTTAACTTCATTCAAAATTGATCCGGCCCCCTCTTTATACATTTCCTGGATCCGTCTCTGTAATGGGAATTCACCTTAAACTTAAAGGTGTGTCCATTAAAACGTCTTTCATTGAAATACAATGGATGTAAGCTTATTGATAGCTTGACGACCGACGTATTTAGCTAAGAGTCCAAGCGGTAGTTTATTAAATCAATACTCATTTCGTCACAAGTTCCATTAACCAATCAGCCATCGCCACACGTAGCTTGCAAGAGCATTGGTGCCTGAGGGCAATTCTACGAAAACGAATGATTCATCAGCTTCTTTTTGGTTTGATTCATTTGTGTCTGTTTTAAATTCATTGCTTGCTTCATTTTTATCTTTTTCAATTTCCTTATTCAGTGCTTCATTTCTATTTTCTCTCTCCACTTCCTTCTCCCAATTTTCACCATCCGTCGATTTAACAACTACTTTTTCATGTGGTTGAATTGTGTCCGTTACGTCTTCGTTTGGCAAGACGACTGTTGAAAATGTTGTTTCTGAAGTTGACGAGCGTTGAACTCGATGAAGTACAGCATCCACTCTCTCCATCGCTGATTTCATTGTACCTCTAATCTGTTGTATCTGTGGATATAACATACTGTGTAAGAACCTGTGCTGGATCACCATATACCGTACACTGTATACTATATACAGCTATTTCAATTAACGTTGTCGGATGAAAGCTCAAAGCCAAGACTGCAAGGTAGTATGGGTAGTTGTAAATAGCCATTCCACAAAAATCCCATACTACCCTACGGTCTTGACTTTTCGCCTTTTTCATCCGACAACGTTAATTGATGTATATTGCATCTCCACATACTGAAAATACTAGCCGGGAGAATTAACAAAATGTATCGTATCGTATCGTATCGTATCGTATCGTATTGTAGTACATTCTTTTCGCCTCGTATACCCTAATCGAAACTCTGACTTCTCTTGATGATGGATTTTCGTCGATTTCCAATAACAGATTAATGGATTAAGTGATATCGATTATTATCGATTACTATCAATTTTCATCATTTTGGCGAACTGTTTTTCTTTTTAAAGGAAGCACACTTGACCATTAGTCATTGAGGACGGCTGCTTCTTCAGCGCCATTATCTGCAATACAGAAATTTTGCATCTCCAGGCCAGGGCGCATTTATTGGAACGTGGTGATCTCGTATCACAACTGATCAAATGTTTAGATGAAACATTTCTGATATTTTATTCTTTGATTTTTTTTTTATTTGGCTAGTATTGTTGCGTTAAGAACGAAATAAAAACTTTAAAGAGATGTGCACTGCCAAAGAATTAGACCAACTCGCCATAGCTGTTTCGCTTTTTTCCTCGACAATACCTGCATGAATAAAATAACAAATGAAATAAACCGGCAAACTACTCATTTACATTTCCCAGTTGCCGGATCACTAGAATATTACACAGAGTACAAAGCAGATATAATTGGAAACCGGACAGTTACGGAATGGAGCAAAGCCAATGGCAAAAACATTCCCAACTGTGCACTGACATGCGGTTTATATTGTTGGTTTAGCAAGGACACGTTCTTCATTTCTTGTTGGTGGACTGAGCTAAACATCGATGCATCGATCGAAGTACATTCTTCTAACACCCAGCGTTGAGCGACGCGGCCATTCCCCTCAGATAATAACAATAATAGAGGCGCGTGCAAGGATCACCGGTTAAGCGTGGTCCTTAACCCTCGGACGTACACGCAAACTTAAACCCCCACCGTGGTACAATGTACACAGAAATGCATTCAGAATGCTCAACAATGTATGGAGCCGGGTCTCAGCAGTACAGCATCAAGACCAAACTAAAATTGTACCAGAGATGCGTCGTCTCCATCCTCCTGTATGGCTTAGAATGTTGGATAATGACAGAAAGCAACATCACCAAACTATCAGTCTTCCACACAAAGAACCTAAGAAGAATTAAAAGGGTATTCTGGCCAAACACCATTTCAAACGAAGAACCGCTTGCCGAGTGTCAGCAAGAGAACATGGAAACCATTCTCATGAGAAGGCGATAGAGATGGATCTGGCACGTGCTTAGAAGAGAACCTGACAACATCACACATATGGCCCTACACTTGGACACAAAGAGAAAAAGAGGAAGACCCAAAAACACTTGGCGAAAAACTATAGAAGGAGAGTTGAAAACATATAAGCAGAACTGGGGAACCATCCGAAGCTAGTCCAGAACAGACAGGAGTGGAAGTCCTTTGTTGCTGCCCTACGTGCCAGCAGGCATAATGGCAGTAAGTATAAGTAAGTAAGAGGTAAGTGGTACAGCAGGGAGGGGAGGGGGAGTTGTTGCACCCCCCCCCCTTGGGTTTTTGCGGTGTTACAACATGCAAAAATGCGGAAATTGGAAATATTTTTGCTAGAGTTTCACAATATGATACAATTAAGCATTTTGTTGCTTTTGGTAGCATTTTATATGTTTTTTTTTTACCGAAAAAAAGGTGAAAACACGCATTTTTATTCAAAAACGTATGGTGTCAAATCTTGTTACCATGGCAACCGGTTGTCGCCAAACTTTACCAAAAATGTGTCAAAAGGATAAACGAACAGCTACCAAAGACGGCATATGTCAACAATAAATGCTCTTGAAAAAATTCCGAGAAAAGCCTTAAGGGTTAAAAAATAAAACTGTTGTTGTTTGTGAAGACACTTGTCGGTTTTGCTCTGACACTTTAGTAACTGTTTGTTAGGACGACAAATACTTATTACGTAGGTCAATGTCGGAGTTGTAGTCAGTTTAGGGATAACAACCTTGTTAACTTTCAGGTCAGAGAATGATATAGAGAAGTTGTTTTCAAAATTTTGGTTCGCCCCGAGAGGCCGGGAGCGATGAGAGGCGGCTGTATTTGCAGGCAAGTCTTTTATTGGAAATAATGTCTTGACATTACCGACTTCAAAGTAGAACTTACCTCCTCTGTTAACTCGAGTTGTGCTGCTGAGGCAGCGTTCACTTTTGATTGCCGAGCTCGCCTAGAAGGAGTTCTCTCCTAAGGAAAAATATGAAATACCTTTACTTACTATGAACTATGAAGGAGAGTGACGAGAAGAAAGTTTTAAGTAGGTCAGTATATATGTACAGTAAAAGCCAAATTCGTGTGGTAAACTAAAGTGACAACAAATTGTGTCGCAACAAGGAAATTCATAAACACATACCTTTGTCTCCCTAAAGCTCTCCTGCAAGAGACAAATATTGCTAAGGTTTAAAGTTGTTCTTAAACGTTGCCATAAAGACAAAGCTTTCGTTGTCATAAAGACAAAGGTACATTTATCTTCAAGCCTATAGGTCTGTGAGTTTAAAATTAAATTTATAACGTTATTGAAGCACTAGTTTCACTGCTAATGATTTCTAAGCTAAGTTTAATATCGTTGTAAAACCACGGAAAAGTTTATCTACATGTAAAATAAATTATCAGGGAGAGTAAGAATGAAAAATAATTGCGATGCGACTATCAGGAATTAAAACAAATAATTCTTGTTTTATTCTTTCTTTCTTTCTTTCTTTCTTTCTTGCTTTCTTGCTTTCTTCCTTTCTTTGGCTATGCCTTACACTGCAAAACAGTTGGTCGTTTTTCGCGAATTCAACAATTGGAGCGAGTCTGAAGATCAGATAGCTGGACTGGGGAGAGACGCGTTAGGGCGCGCACACCCCTCGAATTTTAAAGGCCCACTGTCACCCAGTCGGCTTTGCGGTCGTTTGTTTTTGTTTTCAAATGACAAGTTCGCTCGTGATTGGCCCTTTCGGGAATTTTCGACTGCGATAAATTCGCAATGCATTTTGGGTGACAGTGGGCCTTTAAAGCAAAAATCCGACTATTTTTCGGTCTAACTATACCCTATTGCGACTGGCAAAGGAAAAAACTCGTACCCTATACTTCCATTTCCGCAGAGTTTCTTGAAAGGTCGGAGATTCATCCTATAACGATACAGAAAAGATAATAGTTCTCACTGTAGCTTGACCCAGTCATTAAAATATACATATCGGTATTTAAAGCATCATGGGTATACGACGTGGCGGCAGATTCAAATTGAGGGGTGTTTCTTGGTGTTGCGGAAGCCATTGTTGGTTAGCTTTTGTGTTGTGGTGTGGGTATTGTTCAGTGTCTTTTGAATCTTTTGTTTTACGTCATTTGGTGATCACACCATCCGCAACACCAAGAAACTACCAAATTGAGGTTTGCGTGGTAATGCGAAGGTATACAAATGTTTAGAGAATATTTAATCATAAATAAATCTACAGACAAAAGAGTACCTGCTAATTTGACTCCATTTTTTTTTCGATATTTAAGGTGGCCCGCGGTTATTTAATGGCGCGGAGGCTCCGTTTTATAAATCAAATTTTCGGCATGTAAGCCGTTAAGCGATGTTTGTAAGTTTTGGTAGAGCGATAAAGGAGTATTCAAATTATAGAGGACTTTAAATTTTAGTGCATATAAGATAAGCGATTAAAAGTTATAAGAGTTTTTAGAAAACCCCGTTTTTCAAGAAAACGCGAATATTTTCATAAAAACGACGACAATTGTTTTTCTATTTAAGCTCAATATGTTCCAAGACTTCAAGCTTTACTGTGAGCAATTTTCCACAAAATCGGCTGGACAGAAATTACTGCACAGTCGAATGCTGAATTTAGGTAGTTTCTTGGTGTTGCGGATGGTGTGATCACTTAATGACGTAAAACAAAAGATTCAAAAGACACTGAACAATACCCACACCACAACACAAAAGCTACCCAACAATGGCTTCCGCAACACCAAGAAACACCCTGAATTTAAGCTTCCAAATGTTATGCTTGCGTATTTGCCTCAGCTGTTGCAAGAACGCCATTTGCACGATTGTAGTCAAATAGTGCAAATGGACTATTGTATTATTTGAAGACTCCTTTTATCGCCCTACCAAAACTTACAAAAATCGGTTAACGCGTACATGCCGAAAAATCGATTTATAAAAGGGAGCCTCCGCGCCACTAAATAGCCGTGGGCCACCTTAAACAAAAACTTAGGTTTTTGATGGAGAAGGTCACAAAAATATACCGACAGGTGTAAGTGAATGCATGTCAATACGAAATACGTAAAAATGGTCAAATGGAGAGGGTTGAACGTTAGCAGTTACAGCCGGAATTATATTTATTTTAACTTAATAGAATTATTTTCTCTTAGTTCTTTAGTATCAATTTCCAAAGAAGGCTTTGATGTGACTGCATGATCATTACCTGATAAATGCACTTTAATATACTCAACAACATATAAAGTTTCTGATTGGTCAATGACAAATACATAAATAGATACATCCACCCACCCCTTCTCCGACCTCTCCAAAAAGCAATGCCGGTGAATAAAGGTGGATAAGCAGTAAAAAGATATCGTGTAAAAGAAGTTTACATACCCCATCAGCCTTCTTTTGTTCCTGTTCCTCCTTCGAACACATTGACGCCAATGTCATCTGAAATAACAGCACGCAGTTATTGAAAATGAAGAATATCCAGTCACTGGTATGTACAAATACGTAAGTCGTTTCTAGGTTACAAGTTTTACATACAAAATTAATAGGTCAAATTTAACAACAACTTGGACAGTACTGATAATAAACTACAATGATTTTTATTTAAATGTTCTCTTATTTTTGAAAATCGATCATGTGGCGGGTGTATGTAGGTGCAATGCTTTATTCATGTTACTAGTTTCCAAAAAAAACAAAGTACGCATTCTATATATCAGACACTCTTCTTGAAAGTTCGCGTACTATATTTCCTAAGTAACCAGTTGGTATAACTTAACTACAAAGAAACCACCTACCCTTCGTCGGGAACTAGTTTGTTTCTCGTCGGCGCCCCCATCCCTTTCCTCCTAAAAAAGATAAAAGAAGTAGTCACTGACTAAAGAGCTCGAGCCTACTTATGACATGTATGCATGTGATCCCATTCTACAAAGCGTCTCTGAATTAGGTTCGATTTTATTTAACATTTATGTTGTGTTGAGTCGGCAAAGTCTGTTGAAGTAATGCCTTTTCTTCAGCTTTAAACACTGATAATTATTAGCAATGAATTGAAGACGACTTGTACCCGTAGAATACTGAGTCTCGTGTATATCGCTCATTACAACGTACAGTGACGACCTTGCAAATGAGACAAGGATAAGAATCCAGGTTTACTTAGAAGCAGAAACACTGGTGTTCCTGTGAAAGGGCTTTCGGGGTCTCTAAAATAGATATCAATCTAAGAGCACACAATTAGACTTATTACACTCCGACATGGCAAGAACATTTTATTTCATTTTTATCTCGCGGTTACCACGCTTTAATTTTTATTGAGCTCGTGCGTGTTTAGTTTCTTGATCAGATATTCCTCAGGTAAATGAAGGAATACTAGCTAATACTTGTATTTTAAAGAAATCTAGACACGCCTAAATGGAAGAGGCCAGGCGAAAAAAAGGCAGATGTGCCTGAAAATGTTTCGAAATGGGTACAAAGGGATGCTACGGGTCGCTTCACAGCTAGAGCCAACTCTGGTGTTAAAAAATGATCTTACCAGCGGTTGATCTGCTAAGAGATCCAATCCATGCAGGCTGCCTACTAGTATGACATCAGGTGATTCTACAATTTAAGGGAATCATGTAAAATAATGTACGTAATCTTTACGCGCTAGTAGCGTCAAAACCGCTAATCATGGTATAAGTGGTAAATATGGTAGCATCGGTGTTTCTTCAGCAGCATCCAGTTGACAGTTTAAAGGGGCAACGTTGACAGGAATTTTGCTGTGTTTTGGTCAAAACTGCACTAATTATCAACCACCCTTGCCCATATATGAAATTACTCTTCCAACAAGAGATGAAAATGCCAAGTACTTCCTCGAAAGAAGAACAAACAAACTATAATTTGCAATCCACTTGTATCCTGCATGGCCATCCACAACTAAAGACCCTTTAATGACACTCTTTAATGACTCGAGTAAAAGTTGTATGAAAAGAGGGAGTACGGACCTTTAGGTCAAACGACAAGAACATGCAAGATCGAGTACGAGTAAGACTTTTGAAACTTAGTGGTCTTTTAGATAATTCCCGATAATTTCTTGTCACACCAATCTACCTTCGACGGGAGTGCTCGTCTTCCAGGGTTATTCCAGACTTCATCGTAACGGGGGAGGGGGGGGGGGGGGGGGGGAGGAAGGCGGAGTGAATAGAGGGGAAGTAAATTTTAGACCCTAAACAAAATTTTCGGCCGTATGTTTTGGCAACTGATAAAAAGAGGGGAAGAGTGGCTTTCCCTGGGGTACCTCTCTTAGCTCCTCCACTATCCTCAAATCTGTAGGTTCCTAACTTTTTTTTTTTAGAACAGCAGCTTTTGAATGATATTTTTCTTTTGATACACTGACTGAATGGTCAGGAAACAGTAGCCTTTCCCGCTTACTTGGAACAACGTCACAGCAGAATCCTTCCACCAAATCACGACGCTGCACCAAGCTGTCATCTAAAGCTGCAGCAAGTTTAACATAAGTAGCTTGTTGACCTTGTTTTTCTTTCCACTTATAAAGCGTAGCGAGAGCTCTTTCGCAAACATCCTCTGCGTTATCGATTTCAATTATCTTCAAATGCTTCTCTTTAAGTCCTACGGCGCGCCCAATTCGTTTCCAGTCATCTGGTATTTCTTCCGCAAGGCGTTGGAGTTCCTGGTCGGTTGGAATTCCCGTTTTAAGTTTCCAGATGTTGCTATCTGCAGTAAATTCAAATTGGAGAATTTGTTACACAGTCAAACAGTATGCAGTTTAAAGACTCGCCTCCGCTGATTTCCCTTTTGTAAACGGTCGATGCCATTTGAAATGGTCGATGCCATCATTAGCATTCATTAGTAACCAAGCCTTTTGTAATGGTCGATGCAATTTCTCTCTAGTTTATGCCTGGATTTGGACGAAAGTAGGCTATCATAATTAGATAAAATTGGGCATTGGTAAAGCGATTATTAGATCTAAACTAGATTCGCGGTTAGGTAAGATTAAGGGATATGGTCACCGTTGTTGATGTATATTAAGAAAAGCACCTTTTATAATTAATTTTTTCTTGGGTTTGTCCGGTGGTCTAGTGGTGGAGGAGGTGTGTTAACATGCAAGGGGTTCCGGGTTCGATTCTAGGTTATTAGGTTATTATAATTACGTCTCATTCAACAAGGTTTTGAAACCAATCTACTTCGGAAATCATTTAATAAATTCTCCAGTCGCCATGGTCTTATTGTAGAGAAGTATGGTACAGCCCTGCGTGAGATGAGATTAGCAATCCAGGCTTGAATTGCAACATCGTATCCTTACATTACGTATTTATTAGTAAGATTTGTATTTCAGTTGTATCTGTGCACATGTACGCGCGCATTTTTACTTCTTTAATTTAATTAGTCGGGCGCGTGCCTTATTGGTGCATTTTTTGTGCGCGTGCATTATTTGTTTATTTAATTGACGTGTGCATTTAGTTCGTTAAATAACGTCTTAATTTCACTTTGCATTATTTTCCTTACTTATTTGTGTTGTCCGTGACTGTGCTCACATTGTGGGTGGCTCCTCCTAAAATGTTCTGCAATTGGTATAGGATTTAATGGAGCCGAAACCAATTGTGGAATTGCACGCATTTTGGGCATCCTACTGATGAACAGTTGCGACAAAGATATATATATCTATATATATATAAGATATATATATATATATATATATATATATTATATATATATATATATATATAATTTTAGCAACTACTGTGATTTGCAGTCTGTCCATTTGAATTAATTGCTTTTTTCTTTTTCTGCTAGAAAAAACAAATCGATAATTGGTGAAAATTTTTCCAATTGTCGCTAAAATGGCAGCGACCGTTTACGAAAGGGACAATTGCCTCGCCTCCACGACAGAAAAAAGATTATGCGAGAAATATTTACACTGGAAGAATATTTTATGCTTTAATTCCGGAGGCGCAATCTGGATGTGCCACTATCAGGAACTGATAGTGGCACATCGTCCACTGACTTTTCTACACTTTGAGTGGAAGTGAGGTTGAAGATGACCTTGTTTTAAGACAAACCTTTCTGCTTTTCTTATGTTTATAACTAGTTTTGTTCAGCATATTTTACATGAGGAAACCGAATAGTATCAAAACAAAGTCAACTCTACTTCACTTTCACTCAAACATCTGTGAAAGGCCAAGTTGCTAAGCGTACAACTACAGCTATTTCAATTAACGTTGTCGAGTGAAAGCTCAAAGCTCAAAGCTCAAAGCCTACAAGTAAAGACCGAACGAGTAAACCGAGCGCCTGTTCCAGGCATGCAGATAGTTGGGAGCGGTGAAACGAAAAGAAACGGCGCGAATGAGCGATGCGACGAGCGGGAAAAACATTTATTTTGCGCCGCTCCCAACTATCTTGGCCTGTAGCTTTGAGCTTTTATCTGACAACGTTAATTGAAATAGCTGTATATAAAATCTATTTGGCTTTTGCCCCTAAACAATGAAACTGCTAACCTTCCATATCAGTAGAGTAGCTCTTGACTAAGTCGGGTCGTCGAACTAGCTGGTCATTCAAAGCTTCAGCTAGTTTGTGATAAGTTGCCTTTCGGCCATTCTTTTTCTTCCATTTCTGAAGTACAGCGAGAGCGCGTTCAAAGACATCATTGGGCTTGTTCATTTCAATCGCATTTAAATACTTTTCTTTTAACCCCAAAGCTACACCAAGCCTCTTCCAGTCTTGTGGAATGCTATCGGCTAAATGTGAGAGTTCTTCATCTGTTGGTATTCCCTTCTTCAAGGGCCAAAATCTAGTTTCTGTTTTATAGCGAAATGAAATAATAAATCAGTAAATAATATGCTGTTGCATTTCACGAATGACGAATCTTGAGCAGTCCCTTTATTTTCTCTAAGGTACAGTTAAACAAGAAGAAAACTATGCTGATAAGACTAACGGTGTTTTGTGACTGCAGCCAATTTCATATATTGCGGCGTTTGGCTTCTCCGGTATCGCAACTACTCCTAAAGGTGCTAAGCCAATCTTCAACTTGTTACATACAGACTGATAGGAAAGTTCAGGGCCAGGTTGTTCAAAGCGCGATTACCTAACCCAGCGTTAGCGTCAATTTTGATTCCAGTTAAATACTAAATCAATAGAGATTTTTCGAAGGTATTTTCGCCCTTTAGTTTCGACTTTGACTTGTACTCGCTAAAATACGTTTTTGAAAACACTTCTAACAAGAGAAATTAAATCCTCGGTTAATTTTTAATCCTGGGTTAGCGTTAACCGGCTTTCGAACAACCGGGCCCAGGTGTATTCCAACAATGATAATTAAGAATGAGGTATAATCGAAGCATATGCAAGCAAAATTCACTACGAGGGCGCGGGAAAAAAAATCGCGCATTAAGGAGACGCAACCGTCGCAGGTGCCGTTGAAAGAAAGCTAAAAACTGACCAGTAAAAATACCCAGCCATGTTACACAACTTTTCGCTGTATTTTTATATGACAGTCACCTTCTCGTAAAGAAATGATTTTCCTAGCACTCAGTCAGAAAAATGAAATAACTTGTCATATTTGCACTCGTTTTGATGCACATTTGCACTCAGTGCTACGCCGGGCAATAACTAAATATTTGATTTTTCGACGTAACATTCTCATAGAGTGCAAATACTCATCAAAACGAGTGCAAACATGACTTCTAACCGCGCGCGCGTTTCAAAAGCTCTTTATAAAACCTAATTAGGATTTGAGAAAATGATGATCGACTGTCGTATAACTTCACAATTTATTCAGGGAAACGTTGCGGTAATAAGGTTGGGAATTTTTACTCATCGTCGTCAGTTTTTATTATTATTTTTTTTTTTCACCTAAAGTCCTGAAAAAATATAAACTAGTCGTATAATACTAAGCCGTTTTACGCAACTTTTCACTGAAAAACCTCTATTGTTGAAGACCAATTATACAGTTGCCATGCTTACGCCAATTCATTCCCCGGTTATTTTTAACCCTTCCTGTTTTTCCACGAAGCATTTATCAGATGTGTATATCCTTATGTTCCTTCCGCTCCCGCCCTTTCTAATATTGGCTGCGAGTATCCATTTACCAATAGCCGCTAAACTGCTCCATGCAGCAATGCTTAGTGTATGTTAAGGAAATAGGGAAGCCAGTTTACTGTGCACAGCTGGTAAATTAAAACTCGAGGTTCAGTATGTTGTAAAATGTAAACCATAAAGTAAATGCAAATATTTCGGGTATGATTTTGTTTGGCGAAATCGAAGTCGCAAACTGATTACTGCTCATGTCAGAGGACTGGAAGAACGCTTTATAAATGTCCGTGGACAGAAAGAAACTTTACACTGAAGTTATCTGAAGGGCGAATAATATCTCCGTAGCCTGAACCGATGAAATAAACACATGAAAGTTCCGGAAAGCTTGTCAAACAGTTTCCAGACAGCAGGAATTTTGGCGAGCAATTTTAAAATGTCCTATATTAAAACGGCGCTAGATTTAGTTTTAAAAGAGTCGTTGTTACCCAGCAAAATTGTAAAGCAAAATTGTGACAAAAAAAAACGACATAAAAATTATGTTATAATTATCAAGTAAAAAATAAATTACAATAAAACTCACTCATATACTTACCGTCAGTCATTGTAGTCTTTTCCTAGGTAAGATAGTGGTGATAGTTCCTCTTCAAAGTTTTATACTGTAAAAGTAAAACTAGAGTTCATCATTACTTCTGTCAAATACAATTAATTTTGACAAGAAGTAACGTTACTACATACATGTCAACATCTTCGCTATAACAGTATTTCACATGTACACATTTGCTGAAGTCGCGCGACTAACTTGCCAGTTGAACCCGAAGGTGTCCTATTTGAGCTATTTCCTTTCCTAGGTCGATAGACAGTGCAAATTTCATTTACGCTCTAAATCTAGTATATACAAACAGCGAGCGCACCTAAATCAACATTTAAAATACGCTAATAGTTGGGGCCGATCCTTAATATAACACATTCGCTTAAAAAGTTGGGACCTGACCTAAATATAAGTGCAATCGTTTAAAATTGTTTCGATTCGAGGATTGTAAAGTTATTCTAAATCACATATATCTTCTACAATCATATCATAAGTGATTAATATTTCATACCTGTATTAAATACCGCAACTACAACTTTTTGGCTGAGGCCGTGACTTAATTGTGTAAGCGAAGCTGCTGAAAACGTATGCAAAATTTTTGGTGGTCGCAATTTATACAAAATTCGATCCAGGTTCCAAAGTGAAAATAAATCTTCCGATCTGCTTTGGCTAGCTCTATTTGTTCCAGCGCAATTTAGTTCTGCGAAAAACAGGAAGACATTCAAAACGGATGACTTGCTTGTAAAGCGATCCTTGTTTTTAAATTAAGATAAACACTCCCATATAAGGGTTGTGACGTCATAGTTACGATCGTGCGAGTCTGAGTGGGCGTCAAGGCGTGACAAAAGGCATCGAGTCCGGCAGCTGATTGTGGAAAAATCCCGGGGAAAAATTTGTGATCCGCAGTTAGTAGCTGAGTGAGTCTTGCAATACTTAAGTCTGGTTCCATATGATCGCTACGAATGCTGCAAAATAAAAAGAAAAGTTCAGCGATCGTTGGGTTGACCGGTTACCATCGCTAATGATCGCCTCAGCCATCGCTGTCGATGCTGCGAGCAGTCGGGTTCATATGATCGCTACGATCGCTGATTTTTTCTTTGATCGTGTAGAATAAGATCATATAGAAACCAGGTTTTCAAAAGTTGTCTTTTCTACTAGCAGAAAGCAACGTGGAGCAAATATAAAATATACTGAGCCGTGCTGTAGCTTGAATTGTAAACAACCTTTTGTAATCGGTTATACAAATTAGAACAATACCATCTCTTCAACGCACTGATGTAGGCAGATATCTTGTATGTTATGACAGAAAATTCACGTGCAAAACCACACATGCGAGACGAGTCAGTGACCTACAATATTCAAAGAAATTTGTCAAGTGTTACTCTCACAAAGCATGTAGGCTGCGGTTTTCCCTCTGTTAGGAACGGATCGTAAGAATCGTGATGGGGGAGGTTGGTTTTCAACTTGCACGATTTATTTCCTCCCATTGCCTGGTGAAACCCTCAACATGATTTTTAAGAGATTTTTATTTTTTAGACAAATGTTTCTTATTGGTCACAAAAGGCGAAGACCGTCAAAGTATTGACTAATATTAGGAGAAGGTGTCAACATGACTCTAGAAAGGGAATCGAATCACGCCAACTTCTTTGTGCTTCCCTGCCCGGCGGTACGATGGTGCTTTATCGAGGATTATGTTTTCTTTGGTTCTGGTGTAACCCGGCGAATCAAACGAGATACTTGCAGCTTAGATATTCCGCTAAAATGCGAAAAGAAAGTACAATTGTAGTTTCTTGAAATACGGTTGTCTCATCGACGGTTTACTTCTTTCCCGGGGCGGTGCTCTGTATATTTTTGGGTGGGGGTGTGCCACTGGTACTCTGAAACCAGTACCTTATACCAGACCATGTTCAGCTGATTTTATAACCTTCTACTAAACTAGACACTTCTACCTATTCTAGACCAAAACTCCGGCTCTGATTTCTATACCCTATCCCAGACTAAACTGCTTGAAACCCCGGGATACCCTTCACAGCGGTACGTACCCATAGCTTATATATGAGGGTACCCCACCCCCCGGAGTTATGTGCGCGTAGAATAGAATAGAGCCTTTATTTAATTATTTAGCCCAAGTGGACTAATTTTACTAAGCTGTTACTCTTATTACAGCGGAAATTGTTTTGTTATTTCCCGAAATAAATGCATGTATCCTTTCTACATGCATAAGACGGATATTGATCTGACATTTTATTTGACAACAAGAACTGGAATCTGGATGATTGAAATGAAAAGAGGTAATACTGAAATCAATTCATCATCTATTTGTATGGCTGGAAACTGTATGGTGGGTCTATGATACCCGAATGGTATCATCCAAATTTTGTATCAAACATTTAAATGCAGAGGACCACTCAACACTACGATAAATAGTAGTAACTTTCTTTCCGGATCTCCTCTGTAAAGGGATGCGAGTACTAGACGTCACTCAAAGTGTAGATAATGAACCATTAAAATGCGAGGCTAGTACAACGGAAATTTAGCCCTAAATTTCTGACCTAAATTTCCGTTTGATTTCCTGCGGATTTCAGATTTTGGAGGGAAAATAGTTCTATTCATGCCAAACAAAATCAGTTGTTTTCATCGATCGTAGTATCGATCGCGAAGAAATAGCGACCATTAAAGCCACGAATTTCTAAAATTTATGCGACCTTCAGCAATAAATCGGTCTGTGACGTCACCGGGTGTAGCTCTGACGCAGCCGCAATTTGTGACGACACAAATAACGGATGCTATCCCGCAGCGGGTAGGCTGACACTTCAGACTAGATTTTTTCAACCCTTTTTTAAAATTCAAACAAGGAGACAGGTTGACATTTGGCCGGGGACAAATTCAACAAGTAGTCGGTTACGTCTTTTGAATTCGAGCTCTCATCTGTTGCCATCACCACGTGCGATTTGGTAGAGAACTGGCGTTCGCGCTAGTTTTTCTACCTTTTTACTGCTACACCGTGCTGACGAGACCCAACCAGGTCGAAACAGTTGTCCACGATTGCATTTTGGCTTTCAGTTTGGGCTCTATCATGTCGATGTCGCGTTAAATGTTCTACGTAGTATCAGCCTTGCTCTATACTTTGATTGTATCTCTATTTTTGGCTGACTAGATCTGTTACAGATCCTACGTACACCAGCAGCATTTTCGTTCACGGTCCTTTGCTTCTTATTTACAAGTGGGTCGTTTGGACTTTAGTTGTTTCTCAAACGATGCGTGACATAAATCCGGGAAAGGGGGGTGGGGTACTTCATTATATACGCTATATAGGTATGTGCCGCCCGATATGGTAGGGTTTTTGAGGTGCTCTGTCCTTAATTAGGGTATCCTTTTTGGTATTTTCAAATGTACTGTGATCCTTAGATATTCCTTAGATAGGGTCACTAAATTGCAGTATCCATCCCAACGCGCAAAACGAAAAAGATATGGCCTGTTAAAACTGTACTAAACGCCTGGTTTTGGGCCTTAAAAAGGGTATCAAATCTCGATTTTCTACCCTTAAATAGGGTCAGGGTTTGAGAACCTTGGCGGCACACGCCATCCTGAATTGGCCGATAAGCTGCAAAAATTACAAAATCGCGCCATTAGGGTTATTACTAAGTTTGATTTTTATTCTAGCGCTACTACCCTTTGCACTAGTCTAGAATGGGATGACCTCTCTACCAGAAGGAAGAAAGTCAATTAAAGCGAAACTAATGTTTAAAACTGTAACCAACCAAACTCCGGAGTATCTTCAAGGCCTGTTTACACCTTTCAGCACAGACTATGAACTTAAAGACAAGGAAAATAAATTCTGTCTGCCCAAGCCCCATACAGATTTTTTAAAACGCAGTTTTTGCTATAGTGGGACACTGTTGTGGAATAATCTTCCACAGAATGTCAAAGCCATTAGATCTTATAAAAAGTTTAATATCGAAATCAATCGCCTTATGTCCACCTCGTACTCCCACACGGCAAACATGTAAACCAGTTTTTATCTTGCTTTGTGACTGATGTTTTTACCGTGTTTAAATAAAGGTATGTATGTATGTATGTATGCATGTATGTATGTATGTATGTATGTATGTATGTATGTATCCTAAATTGTCGGGAGTACCCCCCCCCCGGGACATAAATACGCATTGTAGGGGTATTGAATGGTCCCTTAAAATTTTCAAGTGCTCGCAAAATGTAGCCTTTGCTCAATTTAATAGCACGCAAAATTTAGACCAGTGCTCGCTTGCTTGTACTCGCAAAATTTTTGTAATTGCTCGCATGTTCGGATTCTCCGTTGATTTGCCGATTGCTCGAAATTTCATAAATCGTCATTTGTAGGGTTAGTGGTGTAGAAATAAATGTTCTGTCGAATGCTGTCAAATATACTATTCAATCGGAAGACTTACAGAGAGCAATAGATCACAGGGCGTCCACAGATTAAAAGGATGGGGCATATAAATTTTGATTTGAATAGCGTGGGAGAGGCCTGGGGGAGAGGTGGCTCTCAGAAATGAAGTTCGTCATTACAATGATACAAGCTAATACAGTATTGCAAATTTACGAAGTGCTCGCTGCTCGCCTGTTGTTATTACTAAAGCATGCTAAAGTGTTTGCTGCTCGCAAGAGAAATTCGATGACTGCTCGTGCTCGCAAGAAAAAACACAGTGCTCGCATGCTCGCAAAGGCCATTCGATATCCCTCATTGTGTGAAGTGGAAGCGAACTGGATGACTTAAATGCGTTAAAACGGGGATAAACATGAACGCCATTTTTCCGCCACCTTGACATGGCTTTAATGGCAATATCTCGTTGACTTCACGTTTCAAGCAATCCATAAACTCTCTGCTCATCTCATGAATCTATGTTATGGGGTGTTTTGTAAATTTTGGGTGATTTTTGGGTATGTTTGAGCGGAAATAGTTTTTCTCAAAGAATTGGTAAAATTAAGAGAAATGAGAAATAATGAAGATTAAGTGAAGTTTTAAAAATAGAATTCGTAGTTAATAATTATAGGCGGACACCAAGTTAGTCCACTAGCAACCTGGGGTACTCTTGCGTGGGTATCAACTGTCTGTTGGTGTTCCAAAAATCATTTTCTTACTTCTATTCCTTCTTTAAACCTCTTCAAATTTCATTCAAATTCATGTTTACTCCCACCTTAAATTAGGTGACTTTTTTCTCGTGCATTAAATAAATAAATAAATAAATAAATAAATAAATAAATAAAAATAAATAAATAAATAAATAAATCGACTTTGTCAAGAATGTTGTTCTTTCAACCTTGTATTCAGCCTTCAAACGCGAATATCCATTTGATAAGAATCGGCGATTAAATTTATGATACAGTAACAGGAGCCGGCTTGCAAACCGAAATATCTGGCAAATATATTCAATTGTTTGTTTTTTATTTCTCTTCTGTCTCAAGGATCAGTTTGCCGTTTTTACCTATACTATTCCTGAAAGAAGTAACATTGTCAACAATATCATATCGACACGATCGACAAATATTTTACTGACCCTCGTACTATTCCACCTTGCAAGAACTTTACATAAACAACTTTTACATGTATTTGTAAACAACTTCAACCAATCGGGCGAGTGGCACAGGAAAAAAAATGGCATCTTATGAAGTGGGCGCTTTGCCATATATAGCAACGACCCACCTAATAATGCGGATCATATGATTTCAGGGAAACGGAGCCTAAGTTTTGGATGCGTTCGTCAGTCGCGCATGTTTCAAAGTTCCCAGTTAACTGGTTAACGAGGTTGCCAAGTTTATTCAACATGTTCAATGTAACTTACTCTTGACCTTATTATAGAATTTCCAGGTTCACTTCACAAGTTTGTGGAACATCTCAGTTTCTCGTCAGGAATACCAATTAGATAAAACTGGACTGCTCAGGCTCGGTCTCTCTTGTTTGCAGCAAAAATGCCATTTGTTAGGACTGTTAACAGTTTTCTTTTCAAGTTTTTGTCTTTTGAATACTAGCGAAGCCTCTAGCGCAGAAGTTTCACTTACAAATAATGTAACCTTGTAAACGTGAAGTTCTGATCTACCATCTTTGATGTTGCCGTCCATGAGAAGCTAACTAAATTTTTGAGATACCCGGCGCCGTTTTAAACCAGACCAATTCACATGGCATAGCAAACTGATCTTAACAGCGGAGAAAGGACCGAGGCAAAAAAAACTCAAAACATATGTAGAAAGTATTCCACAGTGATGATATGCTACAACCAAAAAAAAAAATAAATATGTTTTTTCAACGCCGTTGGTGTACAGTGGACCAGCTTTGCGATTGATCCATGGAAACCATGGAAAGTCGCGGTTTATCTAAATGACGTCATCTGGACAACCTCGTTCCCATGAAGAGATTACAACGAAGGCATTGGGAACGAGCCTCTTTCCCGCCAGTCACCAGATGCCAGCTCAGTTTCAACATGGTGGACAAGCAAATCGTTTGAGCATGGCTGCTGAATTGAGCTCAAAAACGGACATTTTTAGAGACGTCAGATTCTTCCTCGCCGAAGAAAATAATGAAGAGGTATGTAATTGATTACTTTATATGGAACGGAGTGCAATCGGGGCTCAAGGTTTATCGCAAATAAGACGAAGTAAATTTCGTAAAATTTTGAAGCTGTGCCAACGTGGAGAACCTACGATGTAAACAACACACGATGCGCCTTTTTCTAAGTTGTTTATGATTGCTTGTGGCATTTCAAATTCTCTGTAAAAGGACAACCGGTATCACACAAATTATAAATTCAAGTTCCGTGAGGTTTTTTGCACGCGTCCTTCTAGAACGTGTCGCTTGCATTTCGCGTTCGATCGTGTACATGTCACTTTTCCTCCAGGCATAAAAATGTCCATTGGATTCGTTGGGCACCAGTCAAGCTGCTCGACTACACGAGAAATACATGTACCTTACTGCTTCGTAAGCGCAGTGATTTAATCACTTTTATTCTTATTGCGTTTTAGAGTTTTACCAAACTGGCTAATTGCATGTAAGTTATTTACCTTGTAAACCATTTTACTGGGGAAGCAAACATCACAAATCATAATGTTTGAAAGAGAATTTACTGTCGAAACGTTGTCCAGAAAAGAATTTCAGGATGACTTTAAAAAATGTCAGACAGCCATCAAAATAATTTAATTATAATATTTAAGTGTGCCCGGAACAAAACGAAATAATCCTCTAGTTAATACATGTACATGTTATGATCTCAATATTTTCAGACAGTGCTCTGTGCTACAGTTTCAGTTCTAGTTTGTCATTCTGTTGCTTAAAATACATGAGAAATTATGTATGGAATTATCGATCTTGTGCTATTTTACTTATAACTTTTATTTTTATTGAACATTGCCATCACAATGCAGTTTCTGAAAATCAAAGTTAAATTTTATTTTAATGTTTATCCGGGAATGTCGCTTTTACTCATCCATCCTCTGCTATGCAGAAGCATGATTTCATATGTTGTGAAAAAAAAAGATGTAAATGTAATAATTCATCAACTTCATTTTTTGCATTTACATGTACAACTAGTTTGTCAATATTGTTTTGCTCCTACATGAAAGGTCGAGATCAAATATCACACTGTTGAAGACCATGCATTATGTTTAGCGAAAGCTCAACATTTGAATCGACTGTGGAACCTGAATCGCATGTTCTGTTATGCTTAATGTATTCTCTGGCAGAATTGCTGCAGAGATTCAAATGTTCTAAATTCAAATTTCTGCCATGTCAAATCAGATCATGTACAGTATTGTAGAGCATGAATATTAATAATTTCTACATTTATTATTCGACTGTGACGTCATTTTACCATATAAGGGAAAGAGAACACGAAAAATATCCGAGCGTATTACTCAGTAGATTGCCGTATTACACCTTAGCATCCCGGTTTCAAGACACAAGCTATCATAATGATATAAGAATTTCAGTCGAATAATAAATCCCTTATTCGATGGTTTAACAGATAATACGTGCGGACATTTTACTCATTGCTCGCATTTTTTCTCGCCCCTGCGGGGCTCGAAAAAATACTACGCAACTCGTAAAATATCCGCGCGTATTACCTGTTAAACCATCGAATAAGGTGTATGTATTTGTCATTGACTGAAATATAAAGTGCAGTGACCTCAAAACTAAATTTGGTCCATTAAGTTTATTGAGTAGAATTTGATATGCCTTAAGAACTCTGTCCAAGAGAACACTTTCTTGCAATAAGATAAAATTCAACTTTTAACTGCTTTTAATTAATTGATTTATTACACAGTTAACGCAGTTCAAATATATGATTTTCATATGTTGACACTCATTTACACATTATTATTATTATTATTATTATTATTATTATTATTATTATTATTATTATTATTATTATTATAGGTGAAGCAAGTGCTGAAGTCAGGTGGTGCAGCCCGTGAGTTTTACATCAGTGACCTGGTGACACACGTCATTGCCAAAGACACCAGTTTTCCTCAGTTTAGTGAAGCCAAGGACTGCAACTTGACCATTGTAAAGGTATGTGTGTACATAAAACAAGATACTATGGACATTACTATGTACCAGGGCTTGAAATTAACACTTGCAATCCCGCAAAATGTGAGTGGTTTTTTGGAAGTTGTGAGTCAAAAACTATCCTCTGAAACTTTTGCAAGTAAGTGAGTGTATTTCTCTAATAAAATTTGGAGGGAAAAAGTGAACGTTCTTGGAGAATTTTGTGGCAAAAATTTAAACATCATAGAATGTCTTCTGTGGGAATAAATCAGTGTGTTTTGTGTTGCATATTGTAGCTACTTTCCAGTGGTTTTACACAGAACCTGTGCACACCTTGTCTGTGCATTCACGTTTTGTTGGAATCAGCAACGTGACAGAACAGAATGAATTTCTCGGTTTGTGAGACGCTTCTGTTGTAGATGTCTGAAATAACCACTTTTTCAAGAGGTCCTCAACCTCTCAGAATATCCATGACTGATGATTACGATGACTGGCAACCCCGAGCTGCCAAAGAAACAACAGGACAATGGTGAAGAAGACCATAAAATTAACATTATACTATTTAGGTATTTTTACTTTATTTTCAGAGTCATCAAAGGAAAAATGGCTGCAAAAAAATAGCTAGTGACCTTACTAGTTTTGCTAGTAGAAAAAAATCTTAGTAGCGAAACCTTGCTAGTGGACTAAAAAATTAAGTTCCACCCCTGTGTACGCTTTGATGTTTGAAGTTTTAAATAAAAAAACGTGGGCAAACAAACGGCTATACAATGTACATACATTTCTTATAATATTTGTACTAACATGGGAACAGTCATGTTTGGCTTTTGTTTCCACAGCTTACATGTAAATTCTCATTTGCTTAAAAATGCCATTTGTGTCACAACTTATGGAAACATGGAAATAACATGAATTGTTATTTTTATTATCATTATACTACGTGTATGTTACCTGTATTTATGAAACTTAAGCATTTTTTTACATCTTATATGTTTTATTTCTGCAGCCAAGGTGGGTGTTTCTAAGTGCGAAATGTGAAATGCTTTTACCGTATCCTTTTTACGAACTATTTATATGCATGTACATTTAAGTGAAATGTTTTACGTGTACAGTACTCCTTACATAACAACAGCTGTATGTACAATTTAGCAGGTGTGCATGAATAACTAAGAAAGAAGAAAGAAAGAAATGTTCCTTAATTTTGGGATCAGATGTGAAGCTTTCAAATCTGAATCAGAGCAGCTCTTCAAGGGAATAGTTGTTTGCCCTTCACAGGTTAGTACATGTACTCTTCCAGTACAGTACCTGTCTCTGCCAAAGTGTTAGGCCTGCATTTGAGAACTGTTCTTGGGAAAAACAGAGGAAAACTGTTAAAATCTGATAGAATGGACTACTTTACATGTCATGTACGTACTGTGTGTACCATACAGTGTATGTACACTGTAACATTCAGTCCAGGGGAAATACTGGTAATCCAATATCTGTAGGCATGTTTAGGCACTCAGTACTCATCAGATACAAGTCCTGTTTTTTTTTTCTTTTTTTTTTCCATGTAGATACAGTGTACCCTTTACATGCACTATTATGTTCAGATTTCCTTAGAAAAAAGCTTTGTCTCTTCCCAAGTGAGTGTACAAGCATACAGTGTACAATTATCTACACTGTAAACCAGTACCAGTAAACTTTGTCTCATCCCAAGTGAGTGTACATGTATACAGACTGAGTGTACAATTAATTTCTGCACTGTAAACTGGTACCAGTACATGTAAACTGTAAGGAAAACCATATAACTCACCATAATTTTTATATTTAAAGTGGTTTGCTTGGTTTGAACACAGTACAAACCTATGAGTGATCTATCATTAGGATTTGCTTGGGCATCAAGTAAAGGTTTTGGTCTGGACATACATGTACATTTAGTGAAGTTTTTATTAAAGTCATGCTTGTTTTATTTGATAATGGCCTATTAAATTGCTGTCAATACTATTAATGGGGTTACATGTACTTTGATTAACATTATTGTACGTCATGTAAAAATTTGAAACCTTAATTGTCAAGTTGATGCCTGTGTACACGTATCTTTCAATAGATTCCAGAAGATGACAGGGATGCATTGTGGGCCATGGTAACATACCATGGTGGTCAATGCCAACTAAACCTCAATCCTAGATGCACTCATCTAGTCATTCCACAGCCCGCTGGAGTAAGTTCACTGTGTATGTTCTTAATAACCTCTTACATGTAGCATGTCTGTGGTGCTGTGATCCGCCATCACTGTTTGCGAGGTTCTTTCCCTGGACCAAGTGTGATATACTGTAAATCAGCCCAGCTACAATGTATATAACCGTAAATCCTCCATTAAGGCGCCCTCTCAAATAAGACTCTCCCTCGCTCTAATAGCCGAATTCCCCCCCCCCCCCCCACCCCATTTTAGAGCAATAAATTTATGAAGTCTCTCCTTTCTTTCCTTTCTTTCACTTTCTTCATCACTGGAGATTGTGATTATTTTTATAGAAAACAACTCTTCATCTTGTTACTAAAAATGTGCTTGTTGTTCATCGTGGTGTGTAAGATAGGGAAACGATTTTTCATTTGTCTCACGATGGAGTCACTTTAAGATGTTGATCGCGACGTTTCGACTGCTATTACTGCTAGTCTTCATCTTTTAAAACTTTTTTCATCTTTTAAAACTTTTTGAGATTGATTGTACATGTATGTACAAGAAACAGTT
Organism: Cladopsammia gracilis; assembly: GCA_022457155.1. Classification (NCBI taxonomy): domain Eukaryota; kingdom Metazoa; phylum Cnidaria; class Anthozoa; order Scleractinia; family Dendrophylliidae; genus Cladopsammia; species Cladopsammia gracilis. The sequence continues at coordinate 425,570 of JAJGOT010000619.1, forward strand.
TGTGGTTTAAAACTTTTTCAAAGAATGTCTGGAGATTTATGTATATCCTCATAATTTAATTAAATTGAATCAACAAGTGCTTTTCTATGATTAAGTGTTGTTGTTATTGCTTTTATAGGCTAAATATGAATGCGCTTTAAAACATACTGACCGCATCAAGATTGTTACGCCAAGCTGGATTGTTGATAGTATTAAGGAAAAGAAAATACTGGATGAAGCGAAATATGTACCTTGCAATGCAGAAGTAAAAACAGAGACTGAAACTACAAGTTCTCTTCTAACACCAGATGATAATGACAGGACGACAACTACTCCTTTACCAGCCAGTATTCCACAACAAACTTCCTCTGCTGTTTCCTCACCAGTAACAGCATCATCAAAACTGCCCAATATGTTTCCATCAGCGCTTATGAGTCCGGTATCCCCTGTGGTTACTGCTGCTGATGAGTGTAAGCTTTCCTTGAAAGTACAAAGTGTCTCAAGCCTAGCTGAGCCTGGTGCAGACAAGAAGAATGCCACAAAAGATGACGTTAAATCTGCATCTAACAAGACGGAAAATGATAAGACAGAAGTGGGAAAAGAGATTGTTGTAGATGTGCTGAAAGAGGGTGTCAAAATTGGTGAAAATAATAATGAAATTCTTGATAGTAACAAGGAAAATAAGGATGTGTCAAAGGAAAAGGACCAAGGAAAGTTAACAGAGGACCAAGGTTAGAAAATTTATCTACAGTACATGTATGTTCGAACTCTTGTCTACATGTACATGTATTGTGTACATAACTTGTAAAGTCCTGAAAATCGAGGGCAAATCGAGAATGGTTTCCACTATTTTACACAAATTGGTCAGATTTTTTTTATGAACATGTTTTATTATTTTTATAATAAAAGTAAAATCTAGAGTTATTACAAGTACATGTAGTTTAAAAATATGACATTTTCGTACATTGTAGTTGGATTCCTATAATGTCTGGTTTTGGTTACACTGGGATCATGGAGCTGGAAAAGTACATATTACAGAGATTCCAACCCTTCCATTTTGGCTGGAAACCTCCTGTTTTCAGTGATCATTTCCGGCCTCCCGTTTTCTGTAACTTTCCTCTGGCAAAGGAAGATACCAGGTTATCCGAGAATTTTCCCTTAAGTGTGATCTCAAAATGCAGGAAATGGCATGTTGGAGACCTTTTTAATTTTTCCGGTGGGGCTTGCCTCTGGCACCACCTAGAAATAAAAAATGTAGAGTTATTACAAGTACATGTAGTTTTGACACTTTTGGTACTGTACAATGTAGCTGCAGTTTTGCCACTCCCAAAACCTCCCCGTTTTATTTCAAAGGGTTGGAATCTCTGATACTGTCAGTAAAAACATAAAGCATTACCATCCTAATTTGTTCAATATGACATGCATGTATAGTAGTTGTGCATGTATCTGGGAAAGGATAGCACTGGGCAGTAAGTTGTGTATATTTGTATATATGTTGCAGGTAAAATCAGGTTTCAGGTCAGATCAATATTTGTTCTAGGTTAAATGTGTACCCAGTATTCAATCTAGGTAAGCTAACTCTAACACAAAGCTACAGTAACCATTACACCACTAGCAACATGAATCTTTGTGTTAGGGGTGACGGTTACATGTAGCTCCTTGTGCTAGGATTAGGGTTAGCTTACCGGGATCGAATACTGGGTACACATTAAACCAATGTTGAACACCGATTTCACCCAAGGCCAGATTTTACCTGTAACATACATACATACTGTACATGTACAAATGTACATGACTGTTGTGGTTCAAATTTTTCTTTGGTTTTAAAATTTACAAACCAGTTTCATTTTTATTTTATTGATCATAACCTCAGACAAAGGAAAACAAAACTAAGATAAACTGGTTTGAAAATTAATTTTTCAAACCGGCAAAGAAAAATTTGAACCATAACATACATGTACACTATATACAGTGTATACATTGATCAGCAAACTGAACAACCATATATTTTTCTACCTGAACATTGTCAGAGTGCCTGTCAATAATAATTAACTGTAACCTATTAACTCTGTTGATGCTTGCAAAATAATAATTATTTTAAGAGCAATGTTTCAGCTTATAAGGCCACTGAGAACAGAAGTACATAACAGTATGTTGCAATCATGATTAATTAACAGTCACTTGGCTTTGCTCCATATTCATTATGATATTGGACCTTGCTGTACACGTATAATTATATTGGCTGGCTATTATTTCAAATGTGCTAGAACTCTTCTTGGCAAATGAATGAACTGTTTACACATGTATGTTTTTGTTGTTGACTTGTGTAGGATCCAGTTGCTTGGCTGGATGTGTATTTGTTATGTCAGATTATCAAGATTGTATGGATCATGATATCCTTGATACCTGGATTGAGGTAATTATTGCAGCTCGATCTGTATGTTTTAAAGGCAAATAATTTGTTTGTGTTCTAATTGCCACTTTTTCTGACTCTGTTCGATCTAATGCAAGGTATAAAATCAAGTCATTGGACTCCATTGTCATGCAATCAGTAAATCAAAGCAATCAAAAAGAAAAGTACATGACTGTACAGTAATTCTCTGTAATATATGATAGGATCAGCAGCATTTCATAATCTTTTTATTGCTGGTTTTCTTGTATTCCATGTCTTCGGATAGCATGTCAAAGCTACATGCAGTGTTGCAAATGTACTTCTTGTTACATTTATTTCCAATTTATTTCCTACATTACTGTTTAACCATGCATGTACACCAAATTCTGACTTTTATTGTCTTTGTTAGATGTTTCTCTGTCCACAAGAATGAATCAATTCAGTGCATATCCAAAGAGATTTTGCAAACAATGTTTATTTCCTCCTTATTGTCAGAGGTCATCTTACAATCCCAGTTCATTTTTAACTCCTGAATATGTAAAACGTTCAAAGATTTCAAGCAGTGGGGCAATTTTTTTTTCTGTAATTTTTATTTTATTAAGTAAACATAATTATGATCATTACTAGATTACAGTTTAGGATACACTGTATATATTAAAAATAACTAGTAAGTAAAGAAAAAAAAGGAAAAGCAAAAACAGTGCTTTTTGTGTTATTAACAAAAAACAAAAAATTAAAAGTTACAGCAAAAGCCATTTAGAAAAATAGGGTGTTTGTGGAAAACTGCAAAAAATCTGGTCAGCAAGGCTTGTCAAGGTGCTACATGAGCAAAGTTGCCAAGGGTTTACAGGTTTATGAGTATCTTTAAAACATTTCGGCAATGAGATTCCATTTCTTTGGTGGAACAGCGGACGTGGATTCAATATCATAAACTGATTTAAGGTATTTCATAAAGCCTTCTATCTTGGGGGTGAATTCTCCTTTTTTACAGATCCAAATGTAATATCTCGCAAGAAGGCAGCAGAAATTTATTTGGTGTCGATTTTTTGAAGAATCAGGCCTTAGACCAAAAATTTAACTTGATCAGTTGATCGGCTTTTAACATTTAGCCCACAATATATAATCAGTGTTCTCAGTTGAACCCGTAACACCTGTGAGGAGTGTCACAAGTAAGTGTTACAGCTGTGAATTAAGTGTTCCAATTCAAAGTTTGGTAAGACCTTTTGGCCATGTGCCACATTGTTACAGCTGTGAATTAAGTGTTCCAATACAAAGTTTGGTAAGACCTTTTGGCCATGGGCCACACTGTTACGACTGTTAACTGAAATGAAACAGTTAATAAAAAGGTTATTGAAAACCCTGGTTAAGGTTGCCTGCCTTACCCATGGAGGCAGTGATGAGAATGGGGAGGGTGGGGAGTTAGACACAATGAGTGGGAGGTCAGTATGTGGAGCAAAATGTCTATCAGAGGGGAGAGTTAGTGCACAATGAGCCCAGAATTAGAATATGTACCTCACCTGCCTTGCCTATTTGGATGGCATTGCAGGGAGGAAAGGGTGGGGAGTTGGATGCAGGGGGTGGGGAAGGGGGGGGGGCGGTAAAGCAAAATGTCTAGGAGGGGGAGGGGTGGGGCCAAATCCTTCACATTCACAAGTTGGCCAATACAGTATATGAGCCTTTAATTAACCTATTGTTGTCTTGTCTGTGATGGTTGTTGCTCATGTTTTATAATAAATAGGTTGTTGAAGCTTGTAACAGTATAAACAGATTTGGAATTCTGCTTTAATTTGTAGGTGGTGGAGCAGCATGGTGGTGTTGTCAGCCCATTCTATGGAAAGCGTTGCACACATTTACTGTGTTTAAACCAACATGGGGACCTTTATAAACAGGTACAGTATCAAAAGCCACTATTGCCATGGCAACCACTGACACAAGTGTATAACGTACATGTATGTTTTAAACAATTTTTTTCTGTCATATTAATATGATTTTTTACTATATCAGAAATATTCATTAATTAGTATGTATTTGTTGTTAATCAGAAGTTATTTGAGACCAATTTCGAGCCAAAATATCAGAAACCCAGCCATTACAGTACTGATAACGTGCAGTAAATTTAACAGTAGATTTGTGTTGTTTGAAACACTTCAGGCTTCTTTTAAACAATTGCCTGTTTTCCTTGAATTCTATTGTTCAGGTATTTACTTATACAATAACTGTAAATGGCTGTCTGAGATTTCTAATTTCTCAAACAACTTTTATTCCTCTTAAGTGATTGAGATGTTGTGTAAGTCTAAAAATATACATCTTGTTTGATTTATTTAATATAAGAAATACATGTAAAATAAAAGGAAATGATTATCAGGGCTTTCAATGTTCAAAAAGCACCAACTGCCGACAAAAACCGTCGTCTACTTTGCCTGGAGAAGTCAACTATTTTCCCCACCAAATTGAAGAAATATAAGAAAAATTATTTTAAAACTTGTCAATACAGTCAGTTACTCTACTCAAACGCCCTATGGTTGCCGTTTTGTTGCAATATTCAGTACAACCAATTTTATATTCAATAAACCAATTTTATATTCAATAAACCAATTTTATATTCAATAAAACCAAATTTATATTCAATAAACCAATTTTATATTCAATAAAACCAAATTTATATTCAATAAACCAATTTTATATTCAATAAACCAATTTTATATTCAATAAACCAATTTTATATTCAATAAACCAATTTTATATTCAATAAACTAATTTTATATTCAATAAACCAATTTTATATTCAATAAACTAATTTTATATTCAATAAACCAAATTTATATTCAATAAAACCAAATTTATATTCAATAAACCAAATTTATATTCAATAAACCAATTTGTATTCAATAAACCAAATTTATATTCAGTAATTTCTGCGGTCCAATGCAGTCAGCGGAGTTTTTTCTGCTTGTTTAACCACGTGGTATTAACCAACATGGCGGCTGAAACATCCACTTGGCGGTGGTTTTTATCACTATGGAATCCCTTTTATCGCAAATCGAAATTCAGTTAAGTGATCAAGATTTGGTATACCATGAGGCGGCTCTTCTGTTGAATAGATTGGAGACTGCTGTTAATGTTTTACGGTCCCTGGTCGACCTTTGCATAACAGATGACACTGATGATCATCATTTGTCAGTGGCGGATCCAGGGGGACGGTCGGGGGGGGGGGGGGGTGGCGGGGGGTCCGGACCCCCCTATCAGACCTGTGTCTCACATGTGGTTCATAAAAATAATAGAATAAAATTGACTGATTGTCAAGTTTTTGGCTCAAGTCAAGGTTTTGTCTTTTCGACTCTCAGGAATGCCGGAAATGGCGTTTTAGAGGGTAAAATCGGAAACATTTTCCGGGGGACATGCACCCGGACACCCCCCCAAATGGCTGCATAGATGGCTTTTCCAGACGCATCATGTATCTTTTCGCAGCAGACAACTATGCTCAAACAGTTGCTACAGTGTTTCAGTGTGCAGCCCAAGAATTTGGTTGGCCATCCCGTGTTAGGGGGGACCATGGCGGTGAAAATGCTGAAGGGGGGAAGGGAAGGATAACAGAGGCAGTTTCATTGCAGGCTCCTCCACTAGGAATCAACAAATAAAAAGGCTCTGGAGAGAAGTATTTAGATGTACCCTTTTTTAGTTATTATAACAACTAGTTATTAAAAGTATTTTATAATCTCCACCCACTTGCAACTGCTCTGTGGTAGTAGCCAACTCGAAAGCTTGGCTCCTTTGGCTACTACACACTCTTCTCTTGTTATGTTTAATTCAATGTCTAGTTAGCTCTGTTCTTACTTTTTTTATTTCCTTAATGTTGGTTTATTGTAATAATTGAATAAGTGTGAATAAAAAAAAAAATGAAAAAAATGAAATGAACTTTCTGTTTTATTGTGTTTTCCATTCACTCGAGGACGGTGGATATCTTGATATAGAAAATGAAGTGCACATGATTGTTTTACACTATGTCTTTTTACCGAGAACTAATTAGAACTAATTAACTAAGAGTTTGCCAGGGCTTTCAACCTGCGCCCCATGTGCACAGAGCGTAATTGGAGTCTAAACAAAATTTGGAGCAATGAGATGATAAATCCAGATAACGCCAAGCAAACAGCACTGAGAGACCCAGCTGTTGATGACGAAGAACCAGACAACCTAGAGTTTTTTGGAGTAGATCGTAACTCATGGGCCAGTAATTCTAGAGCTGAAAACTTCCACTAATTTGGACCTTATATCTTCTTCTTTGTCATTGGTCGTCAGATCTACTGTTCAGGTAAACAATATGTCATCTTTTCCCAAAGCATAGTTAGGAAAAGCGATTGGAATCTTCCCATCCTCATCCACAAAGTCAGTGGGATCTACAGTTTTCAATTCTGGTTGTTTTAGCTTTGCAATTGGCTTAGCATACTGATGGCCAAGTCTTCTACGCTTTGGCTACTGTGACAGCGAACCACGTACGGCATCTCCAACCGTCAAGGCATTAGCCCGAAGTATAGCCTGCGAGCAAGCTCTCGGGCTCGGAGTAGATCACGACCGTGACCTCGTCCCACAACATCCGACACAACACTGGCGATTCCAGTTGCAATTTAAGTACTGTGATTTGTGCAGGCTGGTGCACGCTTACGTTACCAATTTAGTGTCAAAAGATAAAGCGAAGTGAAAAATTCTTGCCTACTGTTACTATCACTCCTGATGACAGCACAGCATTCCTCTTTCCACCGCTTCTTCTATTTCATTCAGCGTTGGAGGCTGGCCCGCCATGTTGGTTAATACCAGGTGGTTAAACAAGCGGAAACTCCGCTGACTGCATTGGACCGCAGAAATTATTGAATATAAAATTGGTTTATTGAATATAAAATTGGTTTATTGAATATAAATTTGGTTTATTGAATATAAATTTGGTTTATTGAATATAAATTTGGTTTATCGAATATAAAATGGGTTTATTGAATATAAATTTGGGTTATTGAATATAAATTTGGTTTATTGAATATAAATTTGGTTTTATTGAATATAAAATTGGTTTATTGAATATAAAATTGGTTTATTGAATATAAAATTGGTTTATTGAATATAAAATTGGTTTATTGAATATAAAATTGGTTTATTGAATATAAATTTGGTTTATTGAATATAAATTTGGTTTATTGAATATAAATTTGGTTTATTGAATATAAAATGGGTTTATTGAATATAAATTTGGGTTATTGAATATAAATTTGGTTTATTGAATATAAATTTGGTTTTATTGAATATAAAATTGGTTTTATTGAATATAAAATTGGTTTATTGAATATAAAATTGGTTTATTGAATATAAATGTGGTTGTACTGAATATTGCAACAAAACGGCAACCATAACGCCCTGCCTACTACAAATTTTATTGAATTACCCTGATTATTTTCATGTTTTCTTAGGCAATTTCTGATGGCAAGCGAATTGTAACAGCTCATTGGTTAAATGATGTGTTATTAGCAAAGGTGATGTTTCCACCATCCAATCCACTTCACCTTCCAGTACCATTTAAAGATAAGGTCAACCAGTGTAGGAGCATGGTGAGTGCACAATTTAAAAGTGTAACTATATGTTGTAGTTCAAATTTGTCTTTAGTTTGTAAATATTCAAACCAGTTTGATTTTTGTTTTTCTTTGTCTTAGATTATGATAGTGAATCTGTGACAAAGGAAAATAAAAATTAAACTTGTTTGAAAATTTTTAAACCAAAGAGAAACTTGAACCACAACATATACATGTACATACATGGTGTATATTTTGCATTTTTCACACACACACACACACACACACACACACACACACACACACACACACACACACACACACACATACCCACCTAAGGTGGTTTGTGGGGACCGGTCCTAGAACCGACGTTATGGGGACCACCCGAAATACTTATGCTACTGGGTCACTCTTGTGTCTGCTTGTACACTGGGCACTAACCATTCAAATTTTACTGTAATATCGGGGACAACGCCATTTTTAAAATTTGGTGTTATAACACACTGGTTTACGAGGACCAAAAAAGACAACCTCTCAGGTTGGTTCCACACCAACATTGCGAAGACCAACCGGTCATATGACACGTTTCCAATAGAAAATCCAAACCGTTCCCTTATTTTGTCAAACTAACCACATGATGTGCTACATGAGCCTGCTAGGCCGTGTTAACTATCCAGACACTGTGTTTACACACCTACTTTACGAGGACCAGACCTTCAGTTTACGTGGAATATCTAAATCATGCATGTCTTCTTAACCTGTAAAGTGCAGTTGTTCTAGTTGGGACCCGTTCACAACCCGTTTAATGTCTTCCCAAAAAGCGCACGAACTGAGGCAGCGCAAACAAGGGTTGTGATAGACCTTGGAATGTGTGACGCAAACTCACAACACAAGAGATCTGGTAGCATTTCCATCCATTAATGGATTTCCATACATTACTAGCATTTCCATCCATCACTGGAGTACAGCGATACTGATCATTAATATTGTTTCGGAAGCAAATTTTGTCTCCGTGATTCGTGATTTACCTTCTATCTTCTGCATGGAGACTCCCTTTTTTTTTCGCCAGAATTTATACACTCGATGTATTAATCATTCTCGTGGGAAAACCCGGAAGATTAGCGATAGCAGCTCACCCGCAGTTTCCTGTCAGAACATTGTGAAGGCCTTGTGTGCCACACAGGCATTGAGAGGATATTAGATTTCTGACATGTTCCCTTTAAACCTAAGAAAACAGGCGATCTTCGCGGCGCTACTACTGGCTCACCGGTCCCCGCGAAAATAAAATTCATCCATATCGACGCAAGTGCCCTTTTAAGATATAAAGGCCAGGCAACTCTTAAGCATGAGCTTTGCTTTAATTCTCAGTAGTTTGCCGAGGAACGAGAAACCCAGAAAACAGAAAATTGTGTTGGATAAATCTGACCACGTTTGTGGCAGGTTTAGTGAAATCAATGGAGTGAAATCAATGCGTTGCTAAGCTCTTGAATAAAAATGGCGCGAAAATAATCGGCCATTTTGATAATAAAACAACTGAATAAGAAGCAATAATTCATTGGTTGGTGAAAAAGGGAAGGAGGAGGGGAAGATGGAAGAATAGCTTGGAGGCCGTAGTCTGAGTGTCAGACTACCCCCTGTGGGGGTAGCTAAGGGCGAGAAAGCGTCTGACACTTCAAACAAGGAAACCGTGCATATATCCGAGCTTCGAACAGCCCTCTAACTTCATTGGTTAAATTTAATGGTACTCATCGTAATGGGTACAATGCAACCCCAATTGATTATCAAATGGGCAGCATGCCTCGACATAAATGACTTTATGTTTAATTTGTCCATAATGTCTGCTTTTATATCGACGCAAGTGCCTTCTTAGGATATTAAGTATAGAAAACTGTTTGTGGCCGGTTGAATGAAATCGGTGAGCTAAAATTCACAACAGCGCTAAACTCTTGCTTTTGAATAAAAATGGGGCGACAAAAATCCGCCACAAGCCACACCAATGTGGCTGAAGTTCCTAAAAAGAGCGGCAAACATGAGCTCATGTTTAAATCGGAAGGCTAAAACGATTTCATACCAATGTAAATCAACATTTGGACAACAATAAATCACAGCCTGTGTCTGTACAGTCATTGAAATTATAATCCGGTTATAAAAACAGCAATGCTGACTGCACGCACCACATAACATAACAGTACTACAAAATAAATACAGTCAAACCTCTATGAAGCGGTCACTTCGGGAAATAGTCAACTGGCCGCTTTTATAGAGGCCTTCCAAAAGTTAGCGTTTACCTCGTTGACGTTCTATCATTCGTCCAGAAGGTGCGAAAATTATCGGTAGCAAATGACGTTTTTTTCCTTTTGTATTGAAAACTCTTTCCAAAAGATCATGGAGTTGTTTTTTAAGCTGTGCGTGTGGAAGGCTTGTATAAAGAGTAGAAAAGTCCCAGGTACTCGCATGATTTAGGGAAAGCTGTTGTGCCTCCATTACACGGATAACGTCCAACGAGTTATTAACGATCCACCTGCAGTTAACACCTGTCCTGTCCCGAATCGTCTTGCAGTAAGCGGTGCAGTGGGCGCGGACTAGTTTAAGACACTCGGTAATTAATTTAGAGAGCCTGGTTGTAGTGCATGAACTTGAACCTGCAATAAATCTTGCCTTGTATGGTGTCTTGTGAAGTTTAGGAATCCACTATATCTGTGGCAAGCTTTTCTCCTTCTGTTGCAGCTTAATGTCAAATACGTCATCCAATGTTGAGGCGTGGGTTTGTATTATTTCATCAACTGTACGATTCTGATTTACATATGTAGCATTACGATTCGTACCGGAATTTATGCCAAGCTCTTCCATTAGAGTATGTATGTAATAATACTTGCAAACAAAATGTCTGACTTACTTGACAGCCACCAAATAATGACAATGTCTGACTTACTTGACAGGCACCAAATAAGTTAAAATAATATACTACAAGGCTACCGTAGTGGGGGAAAATTACAAAATAATTTTAGAAACGGCTAAAATAACAAGTTGAAAAGGTGTTGATACCCGCCAAGTAGCAGCCCGTTGTCTGACCTAGTAAAAATCATAACGCACAACACCCAATTTGAAAAAAAAAAAAAACGAACAAAAGGTAATACAGTCAGCTCTCTCTATTAAAGACAGACACCGTCGGGGACTGGCCCCAACTGTCCGTCTCAGAGAGATGTCCGGCTTTTAGAGAGTCGAGGTAACGTGACACCAGTAATTCTGAGACAATAAAGCTGAACCTATGCACAATAACCCGGCGGTACCAATCAATGAAAATCAATCATTGATTGCCAATCAATACAATCAATAATAATCAATAATAATCCATTGATTGATATTGATTGGTTCAACCAATCAATAAAAATCGATACTCACTCACCCAGACGCCTTAATTGCTATTGATTATTATTGATTTTTATAGATAATCAATAACTGATCGTGCAATGTAAAAACCCTCGTTTCAAGGCATTTGAGATCAGATTTGGCGACTGTTACCTTGATTCCCCGGCGGCCTCAACGGAAGATGTCAAAGCAATTAGAGGTCGCAATAGCCATATTCTGTGTCGTAAAAGGAAACCACCAGTGTCGTTTTCACGCGAACGAAGGAGAAATGTTTTCCGTTAGTAAGAAGAGGGGAGAACGCGGAAACGCGTTCAAAGTTCTGAATGATCGGGGGCAGCTTGGCTACCTCTCTCTTATTTTATCTTCTCTTTCAGTTGCACGGGTAAATGTTGGTCAATTTTCGCACGTTCAGGTGCATATAACTGAATCCATTAAGTGATAAAATCAAAGCCTTTCTATGTGAAGGACTTAGCATTTTTTCCAGATTGAAAAAGTAAATGCTTATTTTACTACTTGTTAAGTTTTAATGTTCTGCTGTCAAACGTTTATCTGAGAAACGTTTATCTTTTACTAGACTGCATTGACTAGACTAAACTTACAATAAATAGCAAACGTCAACTTGTCGTTTGCAGAGAATTAGAGAGATTAAGCATCGCGTAATTTCTATCCGCGAACGGCAAGGATGGTCGAGGCAGCCGCCGTTTTCTACGCGACGAGACCCGCTTTCATATACTGTGTGACGGCAAAAGGCAGATAACAAGCTTACATTGCAGTCGAGTACGGGATGGTTTATCTCTCTCATTCTCTGTAAAACGGCAAACGACAAGCTGATGCTTCCCGTTTGCCGTATGCCGGAAACGCGATGCTTCATCTCTCTAATATTAAGCTTCGCGTATAACGCAAACAGGAAATGTAAGCTTGTCATCTGCCGTTTGCTGTCCTATAGCCGGTGTATAAAAGCAGGACTCGTCGCGTACAAATACGGCGGCTGCCGTGACTATCACTGCCGTTCGCGGGTAAAAATTACGCAATGCTTAATCTCTCTAATGAGAAAGTTATAAACACATTAAAAACCATCGCGTGTACCGCAAACGGGAAATGTAAACTTGCCGACACTACACTACTTGCCGTTACAAAATATGTGAAAGCAGGTCTTCTCGCGTTGAAAACGGCAGCTACCTTGACCATCTCTGCCGTTCTCGTGACGTTCTCGTTCTCGTTTCGTTCTTTCTCTGCCCGCCTTGCGGACACTTCGCTATGACAGACATCCTGTTATCCCGGCAAATATAACTTCACGGTGCTAAAACTGTAACTCCCTCTATAATACGAACACTAAATCGTGTCTGTCTGCGTGCCGGATCGATATACAATTAAATAGGTAATAAAATGTTGTTGTTCAGTTAATTTTGTTGTTGTATTAAAAATTTGTTTATTCTTTTTACAAAAGCGAACTTTTGTCACAAATCAGAACAATAACGCTTTATTAGGGCGTTTTTGGAATCGAAAACGGAGATTTTAGTTTTCAATGAAAATCAATATCAATCAATAGAAATCAATGATAATCAATGAAAATCGATACTCACTCAACTCCAAGGCATTGATTTTTATTGATTTCCAATGCCAATCAATTAATTGGTATTGATTATTATTGATTGTTATTGATTATATTGATTATTGCTTTTCATTGATTGGTACCGCCGGGACAATAAATACAGAGAAATCGACGATTGGCCCAATTTATACTGGAGACGGATGATCCGTCTGGACGCCGAAACTTGGGCAAACATTCGTTAGTTCGTCTGATAATCCGTCTGTGTATAAACACGGGCAAAGAGACGGATTATCCGTCAAGACGAACTATCTGCTTAGTTCGTCTCCCAAGTCTCCGTGGGGGAGGAAAGATTGCGTGACGAGCCCTAAGGACGTCTGCGTAGGAGGCTAAATTGCTTTATGCATGGTTCAATTCCTACAGTTGCTATCTCCCACCCCCCTCCCCCCCCCCAAGGCACACCCCCGGGATTTTGCCATATTTTCTTCAAGAATTCGATTCTACAGCAGAAAGAGGCAAAAAGAGAAAACGAAAAAAAAAAAAAAGTTTGGCAGGCTGCCTCCTCAAAGTCAAATGTGGCAAACCTCAATACCCATAACAAACAGTCGAACGCACTTAATAATCCCTGATTATTGCTAGTTTTTATTAGTACTCACAACATGAACGATGCTGTAACCAGAAGCCGAAACAAGTCAAAAGATCCTGTCACTACGGTACTCAAAAGAGATGTTGTTTTGTCATGTTGCATGTTTATAACCGCAGTGACTGCTGTTAAAGCTTAGAAGGTCCTGGGGACGAGGTTGGAGCGCACACTGTTTTATGGGATTGCGATTCATGACGTCACTATTCTCGAGATGGGCTTGTTGATCTCGCTGGTGTCTTGTGAAGCGTGCTTGAAAGGCCGACCGACAATCCAAACTACGCTTTGTAATCTGTTGGCATCAGATTAACTACAGATCATCTCAATGAAAATGTATGCCCCTAGATTCTTTTTCGGTGGAAATTTGCAATATCCCAGTGAAGCGATGTTAAATCGGTAAGTATTAATCTGTTAACGCATTCAGTCATTTGGCGTTTTACGGGTTAACTTGTCGTATTAGCCTTATGCAGAAAGGAGTTCTGTTGATTTTTTTATTGCACAAATTCTCATGACCAACTCGTTCTGAAGTGTCAGCCTCTTTATCTCTTGCTGTGATACTGTTTTGAAGATATCTCTTCTCTCCCTAGCTGTTTTTCCCCTCGCCATTCGTTTTTATTGCCAAGCGGTATGGAAAGCTATTTTTTGGATTAAGGTGGCTGAACACAGTTTCACTGTACCTATGCATCATTCATTGTCATTTTAAAACTACTAACGTCTGGGCGCCCAAAATCGGTGAGGCAAACGATTAAGCAACAAGCTATAAGCTTATATTTTGATATTTTTGTTGAGCTCTTAGGGTGTTGCCATGGCAACATGGTGGATTGTTTATCAGCCTTCAATATTAATTTTGGTTTCGTTTATTTTCAGAAAATCTAGTCGTTAGATTTTGTCCATCATTTGTCTCCAGTAAACTTATAAAAATATTCGCATGTTGACACTCTGGTCTCGTGTAATTTTAACAGAGGGATCTTCCATAATTTGTGGTTTAACATGTTTGCATTTTGTAAAAATCTCCTCTGTTAGATTTCAAATTTCTGATGGCAGGTGAGTTCGGTATATTCGGAACTATTATTGTGCCAAATTTTGTGAAATTCTGACCAGTGGTTCCGTAGAAATCAGTGCATTTCCGAGGAAAGTCACTAAAATATTCAGTCCGCACAATTTTTTGGTCAACTGCGGATGCATTGCATTTGACTGGGTTCTCGATCCAAAGACAAAAACAACCAAAAAGGCAGTGTATTTCTTCAATGGTTCTATAAATTATCTATTGATTTAACAAACATTTTTATGGACAACAAATTGTTTGATTTTAAGACAGAAAACAACACTTTCGCGATCCACGCTGAGCAAAATAAAATGATCGCTGAATAGGCCCCGTGTTTGTTTTACTCAAAACTTTGCACAGGCTGACTCGCGTAAACAGCTGAAATTAAAGAGCGCATGCAAACTGTGTTCAGCCACCTTAAGTTAGGCTTATTTGTCATAAAGAAGTGTCCTTTTTCGGTGTGTTTTTCTTCGCGGGATGATTGTGCATAAAAATTGGATCCACAAGGAAATAGCCCATTTCCGAGTTGCTCTTAGTCTCCTTTTCAAACCGGGGCTGCTGGTTTTTCTTTCAAGACATATGCAAATAAATCCAGATCAATGGTTTTGCACTTGGCCTTGGTTTGAAAAAGAGGCTAAGAGCAACTCAGAAATGGGCTAATTGATTATTTTTTTATGACATTGCCCGTGGTTACAAGGACTGTAATATGTTTACACACTGACAAAAATGTTGTGAGAACCAATCTCTGGTCCTAAATTGTAGAGAAACATGTCTATGACTATTTTCATGGTAGTCCCACTTTAATATTTTAAACTGCACACACCATGTAATGGTCTGCCCAATGTTGGTCTGTTTTCACCTTCACTTGAAAACATTGAACAATTAGTTAACCTAGATGTATACATTTTTGCATACATGTATGAAATATTATGCAATGTAATGTAAACATTTTGTATAAAAAGTAAAATACCGGTTTTCAGTGTATGGTCGCTGGATAACAGTTAACACAACCAGATAAACGGATCCGTACAGATAGTTCGCAGTTACAGTATTACTCAGAAAATTGCTATTTTGTCCACACGACTTTTGCTGTTGAGTTGAAAAATCCGGAGCAAACTGCAGTGAATTATTTGTTAGAAGAAAGGAGGGAAAATACCTTTCTGTGTTTTGAATGTTAACATTCTTCTTGTGAGAGTTCTATTTTTTGATCGCATGTCGAAATGTGTTATCCTCCAGCTGTCACCTGTGCGACTGTGATGCATCTAAGGGCCTGTTTACAAGGAGGGAGGGTGACCCGGGTGCCAGGGTCACCCTCCCAGCCGGGCTAAAACATAGCCTACCTTTATATGGGCAGGCTCTCATATGGGAGTAGCTAATGGTCGTGGGTCGTAGGTAAAAGTCATGGGTCATGGGTAAAAATAGTCGTGGGTCATGGGTAAAAAGTCATTGGTCGTGGGTAAAACATCGCGGGTGGTGGGTAAAAAGTCGTAGGTCGTGGGTGTAAGAAAGAAAAAAAATAGAAAATGAAATGGAGTGAGTAAAAGCAATTTTAACCCTATCCAGACCCGGGGGGGGCTTTTGCAGCCCGCTTGAACTTTGAAGTTGTGTCGTTTCAAAACGGTCGATGCAATGACCACCAAATTTGGTGACTTTTCCTAAAATTTATCTGGAAACATTTTCACGTTAACGTCCTTTGTCCACTGACATTGACGTTTCCATAGCAACCGCCTTTTGACACCTATGTTTTTACAAAATTAGCATTTTTCGCTTTAATCAAGATTATTTCAAAGTTTTCTTATTGAATTAATACTTTCCACTTAATTTAGTGATAATTGATCAAATTATGTATAATTGTTTATTAATTAAGGCAAATTAATGCTAATTTTCGGAAAATGTGGAATATGAAATGTCAAAATCCAGGATGGCAGATCGAAGTTTTACTAAAGGTCGTTTCTCTCTATAATATTATTATTGGTTCATATTTTGGATTGTAAAACATTTGCCCACAATAAACTAAGCTTTAGCAGTTCATTTGCTTTATTTTTCGTTTTTTTTTTTTTACTGAAATAAACACGTTTGGACTAATTCAAGATGGGATCCAAGATGGCGGACAATAAAATGGGAAATTTATTTCTAGTGTATTACGTGTCTGTGTAATTCCATTATCTCTAAACATTTATTGTCAAAATATCATAAAAAATGTCCTTTTCACTTGAGAAAGCTTTTTTTAATTCATTACGTACATGAAAAGCCATAATTTGCAAAGTTAACTCTTCCAGTTTTTAAGAAAATGTACACATCACTTCTATGATGTCACATGCTGCTACCATAGCAACAAAGTGTGTGAATTCATTAACTTTTACTCCTGCATCAATATGTAACGTTTTTTATGAACACTACCGTTTGTTTCAGAGATATGCCTTATAGAACGTTTCAGCTGGTTATTTCATTGTATATGACGTCATAATGACATCACTGTTATTGTTAACAACACCAACAGTGTTAGTAAACATAAGACTTTTATCAAATAGGTAGCTGTCAAAGTCTTGTTGTAAAATGTTCAAAATTGAGAAAATATTGATGAAAGACTTAGCCAGTAAAATCGACTATATGAGATAATAATGACGTCACGTTACATCATTATGACACCAAAGTATCTGTAGTGACTAGAATTCATGAC
>JAJGOT010000620.1:0-12500 GCA_022457155.1 Cladopsammia gracilis
AAAACTGATTTTCATATGAAAGGTTTGCACCTAGCCTCGCTTTGATAGAGAGGCTAAAGGCAACTCGGAAATGGCCTATTATTCAACTTTAATTAAATACAAGTTTAATTATAAGTTTAGGTCATTTTCGACTCGATTTAGGTGCCAATCAAGCGACCACTGCGTTGATTTTGTTGTTGAATTTTTAATATTATGACAGTTTTTAGCGTAAAATATGGAGTGTTTTCACATGACGTCACGGCGGCCATGTTGGTGTCCCAAAACAATAGAACGGCGGCCATATTGGTGTCCCAAGCTAATCCTGTGGGGATTGAACTCTTTTCTAATGCAAACACTTTGTTTTGTTCAAATAAATTAGCATAGCTGCAGACCACGTGAGTGAAAACACTCTATTACTGTGGCAAAACCTAAAGAAAAATATATCAAGACTAGAGAAGATACGTTAACTACCCCACGAAAATCTAATGGTTGGCCCCTAATAGGGCAGTGTTTTGAGTCTGCAAAATGATAATTTTCATCGTGATGCGATGACATTTTAAAGTTTCGGTTTGCGGAGTTTGACTGAATCTACTGAATTTCTCCCAGGGGGAGTCAAAATTTGTAGATTGGTACCGCTTAGGGTGCTGAAATCTAAAATGACTACGGTTAGAATTATCGCGATACCTTTTAGAGTATGGAGCCGAAAAACTATGATAGAATATGTATGTATGTCTTGTGTTGTTTAAAATTGGTACCTCTTAGGGATGAAAATATATTTGAACCACGCCTATCAAACGAGATTCTGGTACCTTTAAGGTAATTCCCTGGAAAAAGAATCTGTCATAGATTTGTAATGAAACTTGGCACAAATATTGAACAAGTCATGAAGGTTCCAAAATTGCAACAAAAATGAGGGGTCACCGTGCTCGTTTTAGTGGTATACTGCTGACGAATACAGTGTTTAAAGGCATTTTCAGGCAATAACCGCGTGAAGCTAATATGCTCAATATTTCCACTGCATATTGATATTTCGCGTATAAGTTGACTTTATACATATGTATAATCGTCTGTATCATAGAAAACGTGTCCAAAAAGCTTCAAATTTACTGAACACTCGAACAGTAGACGGTTGCTTGGTGTGCGGTCCTCTACCCAAAATGGCTTTCTTCGTAGGATTTCTATAAACTGCGCAAAATCTGATCATAGATTTTTGCTCACTTTTTAAATTTGCGTTGGGAACACTGTCCTGATTGAATTTATGCAGTATAAAATGGGGATCACCGTGCTCGATTTTGCGCTAGCGCTCACAGAGTCCTTTTCTATCGTGGGAAAGGCCGGCTTTCCTCACAAAAGCCGCCATTTTTTTCAATCTGATGTCGCAATGTTTAATCGCAGTAGGGATGCGCAGTGCAAAACCAGGGAATCACCTTAAGGGCGTTTTTCGGAACATTTCTCACGAGCACTCCCGTCATTTTTATATAGAAATTGCCCATTGTGGACTTTAAAGGATAAATTGGTCATGCGTCGATGACGACGTCATATGACGTCATTTATCTGTGGAACCAGCATCTGGGTATTTTAATTTACTGAAAATCAACTCTGTTGATCCAAAATTAAGTCGTGTTCTATTGGGATCAACCAGTTTCAGTTGGTTGGGTTGGTTGGATTTTTTTCGTGTTCTGTTGGGAAAAAACCGTTTTCGGTTGGTTTGGTTGATCAACCATTTCAACCAGCTCCGAACCTGGTTGAAATGGTTGAAACCGAAAATGGTTGAAAAGTGTTCTATTGAGACACCTCAACCAAAACCGGTTTAGGTTGAAACGGTTGTTCCCAATAGAAGACGACCTTAATTTTTAAATCAATACACTGGGAAAGTAAAGATAGCAAAGCCTATCAAAAATTGGTTGTCATGGCCACATTACGTGTCGTACGAAAAATAAGGTCGTGTTCTAAACCGGATTCGGTTGATTTCGTTAAGGCGTTCCAATAGAACACTTTTCAACCATTTTCGTTTTGTTTTTCGGTTTTAACCATTTCAACCGAGTTCAGAGCTGGTTGAAATGGTTGCTCAACTAAACCAACCGAAACAACACGAAAAAAAGTAAAGTAAAGTACTACTTTATGACAACTGAAATGTTAAAAACAAATGAGACGGAACTGTATAGCGACTGCCAGAAGTTTGAACATAATAGACCTCTTTAGCTTGTATGTTTTGTTTTCCCAATGTAGATCATGTGATGTTAGGGAGTGGTCATTAACTATTTGGGGGGGGAGGGTCGGTATTATTTCAAAGGTTAGAGCCCAAACATTTTAGCCCCTCTCCGGTTAACAGCCCAAAAATCTCGGCCCCCTTTAAAATGTGAGCCCAAAAAAATTGTAACCCTCCCCTGTGAAAAAAAATTGAAAATTCGAATGTTGCACCACGAGAAACCATACGAACGTTATTTTGAGTCAATTATTTCATTGGAATAAGAAAAAAGTGTTACTATTTTAATACACTATTTACAAAACCCAAATGCTTCACCAAGAAAAGGGAAACCGTACAATAAACAGCCCCGTTGTTACTTATTGAATTCCTGTTTTGTAGTCAACTTCAAGAGTGAACAAATTGTGCTTCTATAAAGGACGGATCAGAGAAAACTGTCTCTATTCAAGAGATCGAAGTCCGCAGCTCTTGCTCGACCCCTGCAGGTCCTGCAAGTTCGGCCAGATCGTGTGGTCTGCAACAGATTTTCAAAGTTATCTTCCTGCTGGACTGATTCGTCTTCCTCTGGATCCTCATCAGAATCCTCACTGATATCATCATCGCTATCATCCTCTCCGATTTCGCCCAAGACACCATCATCATTGTCATCATCAATGTCATCATCAACATCATCGTCACAATCGCGGTCATCTAGATTTTCGCCACCTTCAATTATCTTTTTAGCAATGTCTATGGTTATGAGATCTATTTTTTCTTGCTTTAGTGCTCCTTTGGAATGCTTCAGCTTCCTTTCCATGATATACAGGTCTAAGATCTTAACTTTCAGTTTCTTTAGCGTTCCTTCTCGATACATTGCTTCCCAGTTGTAATCTGCAAAAGATTTTCGGTTCTCTTCCAGGTTCGCTCTCTTTCTGCTTTCTGTCCTCTTGTTTCTTTTCCTCTCTAGTTCCAGAAGATGGTCCACATATTGCTTGACTAGCCTATTCTCAACAACATATTTCCTGCTGAAGTTCTCTATGGTATCATCGTCATCAATTTACCTGCATCAAAGGCAAAAAAGTGTAATAATAAATAAATACACGAGCAGGGGACAAAGAAAAATTGAAACCTGGTGGTATGATCACGATATTAAAAATGTTGATTGTACAAAAAGACGTTTAATAATTCCTATTCTCACTTTGCAGAAACTTACCCTCAGCAAACAACTTTCTGAGCACTACTCTTGGCTGATAATCATCCACCTCTCTACCTTCGCTTGGCGTTTCCTCTAGAGAACAATAGTGTAGTCCTTCACAGTTGTGATCAGGAAAGGGCCTCCGGACACGAGCCACCTCTGATGTTACTGTCCTCGAGCTTTTACAAAACTCACACAACTGGTGGCAACAAGAAGGCTTTTAAGAAAGCATTCCATGCAGAAGCGAGAAGAGAATACGACAATGAGAAGGCGGTAAAAAAAATTAGAGAGCAATTAGCACAACTGCAATCTGTAAAGAATCCATCAAAGGCTGGATTTCTTCTAAGAGAAAACCACATTCTCAAGCCGCATGATTCAACGACCATAACACAGAACATGTTAAACATAAAGAAGGTCGAAACTTCAATCGAAACTTTACAAAAAAACCTAAACGAACACTTAGAAACAACAATCCATTCATCAGGTAGAGTTTTAACAGGACATAAAACTGCACACGACTTTGACGAGCAAAAGCTTACCGAATTGCAGGGTTTTACAAATGAATTACATACTTTAATAACCAGTCTAAGTCAGCTGCAAGAATCCTGCAAAGCAGCATTCAAGCACCCCTTCTCTGCAATGAAAAGAACATCAAGAAAAAGGAAAGAAAATACCCAAAAGACTGTGAAGCGGAAAAAGGCGAGGCATGTGGCCAGGACGACTGAGGTTCTAAAGAAAATTGCGCCTGACTGGTCAGAGGGTACCATTTGTCAGAAGGAAGATTTGCGCGGAGACAACGTAAAAGAACTTGGAAAAAGAGAGCAGAAATGGGCGATCGGTTAGATGTCTGATCAGTGTGAACTTTTAAATGACAGCGCGAAATCAGAGCTTAGAACAATATTGGGGTTTTCTGAAAATGAGAGTAGCTCTAATGCAAGTGAAGACGATGAAAGTAGCGACCAAGACAACCCAAGTAGCATCAATGACAGTGGAAGAAATAGCGATGACGGGGCCGATGATAGTGTGGAACAATGTCAGGAGGAGGAATCTGGAAGTGCCTTTACTGCAGTGGAAGCATACGACAGCAGCAGTGCAGAAGACATAGGCCCCTTTTGGAACACATTGGAATGCACTCCTTTCTGGGAACCCATTGAGTAATCGTTTATACATCTTCACTGGACATTCATTGGCAAACTGTTTCAAGACTACGTCGCATTTGTTGAAAAAGAAAAAAAAAACAATATGTTTGATACCGTTACTGTTTTAGACTGATTGAGTTTTATAGTGTTAAATAATAATAATATACCGGTAATAATTATAACAGGTCTTATCGCTAGCGCGCGTTGACCGCTAATTGGGGACACCTAAACTAAATGTTACAAAGTTACTTAAAAAGATAAAATATGTATTTATGAGCTAAAATGTCAATAACGTAAGTGTTACATAACAGGCAGTCTTTACATGTGTTTTGATACGTTTTTTGAAAATTTCTGGCGAGTCAGACAGCCGAGTATATTTATTAAGTTTAGACCAAAGGACGGGGCCTAGGTATGATGAGCTGTGTTTTCCGTATGTAACTGTCCTAAATCTCGGAATAATGTAAAGTCGGGGGTTTCTAAGATTGCAATGAGCAGTTGAGACAACGAATAAGTTCACTATATATGGGGCGCCAAACCATTTTTAACGTTGTAGATAGTTAATATAGCTATTGCCTGTAGCCTTCGCGTGCTTAGTATGGGTAGGTTCGCCCTTTGCAAGAGTTCTTCGTACGTTGAATCATTATCATAGTAGACAGCGCGTAACGCTCGTTCTTGGATTCGTTCTAATTTTGTGCAGTCGGAAGCACATAAAAAATGCCAGACAGTCTGACAATAACGGTAAGGTAGGATATTATAGCAAATTTCACAATGTGGAGTATAGCTGATGTCGGGATAAGGTTGCGTAATCTTAAACTAAGGACACCCGTATACCAGAAATAAATCAAGTTATGTTTTAATTGTTCTAGGTGTGAGCTTTTTCACTGTGAAATTAAGCTTTGAGTATACGATTCTATGAAGATTCTCTTGTTATGCCAAAGTCAATAGCACAAAACCCATTTATGCACATCGTCCAACGTTTTAATGAAAGGCGCCCAGAAATTATAACCCTCCCCTAAACGTGGGCCCATAAAATTGTGGCCCACCCCAAATAGGCGCCCAAAAAAACACATCCCTCCCCCAAAATTTACCGGCCCTCCCCCCCCCCCCAATAGTTAATGACCGCTCCCTTACCCTAGAGAACTGTTTCCTTTAAATTTTGTTTTCTTCACGTGCATATGTATGCATAATTTATAAAAAGACAAAGGACAAATTCCCTTGAGAACATCACATGACCTACATTGGGAAAACAAAACATACAAGCTAATCACAGAATTGACTGGGACTCTAGCGAATGGGTTACGTACAGTATGGACTACTAACTTAGAACACGGCAAACACCACTGAACCGATACCAACAGAACAAACAATACACCAATCGAAACTACCAGTTACATCATGGCACAACTGACCAACGACAGCTTACAACTAACATGGCTCTGAAGATAAATTACGTTCAGGTTGTCGAAACATTAGACATTGTCAACAACAACAGTTCTTTTTAAAATTACAATGTAGTCCTGTTATACAGACCAAAGGAAAAAACCCAAAAGCTATCCTTCGAGGAAGAACAACAGATAACGTTTCGAAATCCGCTGCACAAACACTTCAAAAAAAATAATTTACAGTTTAGTTTAACTTTTTTTCTTGGTTGCTCAGAAAATGATGTTTCGGTTTTTTAAGTATCGTTTATCTTTCAAAGTCACTTTTAAGTTATGCTAAGTTAGCAGGATTTTATTGCAAAATGAAATGGAAACTCAAAACTTCTGGCACATCTTTTCCTGTGATGTCTATGATCACAGTTTGTGAATTTTGTCAGTGGTGTTTGAACAAGTTCGACACGCTAAAATACTGAGCAAAATATTATAATTCAGTGGCACAGTTTATTAGAAGTAATAACGTGGCGTTAACTGGGAAAATTTTCTGTTGTTTTGATGCTGCCGGATATTTTATTAAACATTCAATTGCCTCAATTTTGACAAGAGATACAGGACCGATTATACGTATGACTGAAAAGACGAATTAGATCTACTTTGGTTCCGTTTATTATCGTGGTCTGTATAAGTCGATTCAACAGAATTATAGTGAATGCAATCTTTTGTGATGACATTTTTTGAAGCAAAAATTAGAACGGTAAGTTGCTGACATCACTGATTACGCCATTTCTGTAAACCGGAAGTAAACAAGTAGCCCGATGGGCTTCGAAACTGGCTCGTTTTGTCTCAGTTTTCACCCGGTTTTCATTTTAGAGTTTTATACTAGCAATCCACAGTATACAATCTAGAATATATTCATATGCACAGTCCAGTCTACATTTACATTAACATTCCACAGGCCGCTTCAAGCACTCCTTAGGGACAGATTATTTTATTGTTAGGGGAGGGAGGGGGGGGGGGGGGGGGGGGGCAATTACCAGAAAAAAATTCCTTCATAGCAAAAGTAAAGAAAAAATAATGCACAGAGAGCCAATGGAAAAAAGGTATGGAACAATCCCGAAAACAAATTATTGCACAACATCAAGACGGAAAAAATTCATGATCAGAAAAATATTGCCCCCCCCCCGCCCCCCCCCCCCCCCCCCCCACAAAAAAAGTCCCTCCCTTTGTAGGCTACAATTTCAGGTCTCTATTTTTTTTCTCTAATCGGCTCGGTACTGTTAGAAAAAACATGAGTTTAGAATTTTGTACATTTTTTTTTTTCGCTTTAAAATCCTTGAAACCACCCACTACAAGAATCAGGATTGTTTAAACACAGGCATTTTGGAGAATCGGTCATGGGATTTCGAATAAATTAACAATATCAACATGATCGATCGCGACCATAGCGTGACATAAATTCGAGATGTTCGGAATTTCAACGTGACTCCATGGCGTAATGCTTCAGAATTGTTTACTCATCAGCTGACTTGCCGGGACGTGCTTTCTAAACTCAACTGTTTGACAATTGATTTGGTTAGAAAAGTTCAACCCGCTTTCCTTTTACTAGAAATAGAACACATTCTGAAATCACAGCGATTCAATGTTTAACAATTCCGTCGAAATTAGAACGGTAAATATTTCAATTGTAGGGGTAGGCTTTTTGTTTGATTTTGTTATGCGTCAGTCCTTTAGGTCCAGTACTGTATCGCCTTCAAAGGTTTAATAGGATTCAGTGAAATGTCTCTAAGGCCCAGTTCAAACGTCGAACTTCACATGTGCCGAACCTAATGCAAATTAGCAAGAACAATAGATTTTGCTCATTTGCATTAGGTTCGGCACATGTGAAGTTCGACGTTTGAACTGGGCCTAAGTAGAGCGTACCGTAACTCAACAAGTAATAAAAGCTGAAAATATTAATTTTTTTTCTTTTTTAATGTACTGCTGCTTGAACAGGAAATCGCAAAATTAGTTCCAGGCAGAAATTTCAGTCACCTCGAATCGCGCGAGCAAAAAATTGTTCCCGCAAAACTCAAAATATCGCTAATCTAATCCGTAAAACTTCCGAAAAAACTTCATGCTTTACGTAACTCTTCAACGAAATGTTCTTGTGCTTCAAAATGTGGCTCACATGCGTAGTTTTAAACATTCTACAACTCCAAAAACATTTTGGCAGCAAAATCTGTTCAGTTTTTTAAAATGCTTCCGAATTTTGTAAGTGCAAACAAAGGATATTGTTGTAGCCTTACTAAGAAATTATGCACAGGAAAAATTATTTCGTTCACAGAAGAAATTAATTCTTGCACCGCAGTACACATAAAAATAATTCGTAGAGTACATTTAATCGTTTATGAAACATCGTACAAGTAATTGCGAAAACAGGGTTATTTTTCCTGGGATAGGAAAAAGTAATTAGGATAATTTTGATCAGAATGGTCCCTCATAGTCCTTACTTACAATTTTCTTGCAATCGTAACCAAAATTGAACTCACTATAAAATGAGCCTTCTTTTCTTTGCAGTATTGTGCAAGTGGACGCAGACAAACTATCTAACTTTAATCTAAAAACAGAAAATAACATCTCATTTTCAAAACAAGGTCAACAAGAAACAGCCCAAATTCAAATTAAAAACAAATGGTGAAACTCCTCAGTTTGACAACTAACGAATGACTTCCCTGTTATAATTAAATGGTACAAGTGTAGTGTGCCTGAACTTCATCATCCACTGGAAACTGACAAGCAGCCAAAAATTACAACAAAACAGATAAATGGCCTTAAAGGTCCTTATAGTTTAACTGTCATAACTAAGCGGGAAATCAACTTCATAATGTCCTTGCTGATATGTTATATCTTATTGCAATCAAATGACCAAACAGTGAGAAACTGTGACAATGCTTTAACTGTAACATAATTCTGAAAGGCTAGACAATTTACCAACTATTTCAGTTCAAGCTCTATCTAAGCTTTGAAACATTAAAATCCAGAATTCACTGAAAATTGACAAATTAAATACGCAAAATGGCTTAACATTTTTAAGTCCTTATTGACATTTTACGTTTGGTATTGTTTATAAGTTCAAAATGGCTTATCATTTTGACTGAAAACTTAACACAGAGTACGATTTTCACGAAAATATTGGTCCATAAATGAACTCCTTATTGCCTTGTTGAGTTTTATGTTTGGTATGCATCAACAAGAAAAGTAGGTCCGCGACGCATACATGTGTCCATCCGAATGTTGTGCCTGTTTATTCAGTGTTTGGTTTATTCTATGCAATTCTCAAGCATGACGCATTCTTTGGACGTTTTTACAGCCATAGCCATGTTTCAGAGCAGTAAATGATATTTCCATTTGGAAAATGAGACTTATCTACTCATTATTACTCCCTTGGATGAGATTTGCCTCGATTTTAACGCTCTGCTGACGACATACTAGGGGCCGACATTGTACGACGGTCGAATGTTTTAACATTGAGAATTTGTGATTCTCGGCTTTAACATTAATCCTTAAAGTTGAAATTGCCTAACTGTCCCGGTTTGAATATTAATTTATATAGTTTTCTTTTTCTGTGCACGAGAAATGTATGGATGAAACAATGCAGTCATTCGATTTCGAGGTTTCATTCTCTTCAGTTACATTGTTCTATTATTTATCAGGTGGTACTGGAATTTGTTCGTTAAACTGCACGGCGAGTTTTTTACATCTGTGTTGCACTGTGTCTCGACTGAACTAAGAAACTGAATTATGTTCGAATCTGGCGGCGATAAAAGAAAATTCTGGTGTACCGGTACACAGAGACAAAAACAAAAGACTAAACAATAGACTACACGGACATAATACCCTATAAACAAAGGGAATACAATGTGAAATCCCTTGTGAACTGGTACACGAGGACAGAACCAATATGGCGGCTGAAATTTTAGTTGCAGACTAAAAAAGTTGAGTATTAATATCCGACCGTCTAAGCCATTGCTTGAAAACAACCCTCAATAAATGCTGCGAGAAAACTATATAAAAATATAATATGTTCTTACCTAAAGTATAGGTAGGTAGACGCGTTTTAAAGTTATCGTCATTCATCCACGTGTTGACAAAATAAATCTTAGCTTCAGGAAATGTTGTGGTCTGCATGCTGGGACAGATGACTTTGTTCCTCATCTCAACAACATTAAGGTGATTTAAAAAGTTTCCGGTTCAGTAACAAACTAAAATTATCCGTCAAGATGAAAAAGACTCCTTCAGCCTCCTTCACTTTCCTCGTGGTAAAGGTGCGAAGAAAAAAAAATAATAATTAATTGTTAATTATTCTATGCATTTGCAATTCAAATAAGAATATAGTTTTTTAAAAAATATTCCATAGTTCTATGTGGAAGCAATTACTCATGTTTTCATGTACAAAATATTTAGAAATAAAAGTGCACAGTTTTAGCGGGATGGATTAATAGTTCGTGCTTTCGTTCTCTGAAATAATTTCCCTTCAAAATTGACCTTTTAGTTTAATTCAAAAGCTGCAAGCGTAGATACCCTTGATTGATGAAGACTTACTTGACTAAACATGGTCTCACAAGACGACTGTATTCGTACGGATATAAACAGTTGGCTACTTACGAATACAGCCGCATTTCCTTGCTCCCAGACGCTATTTACTGCAGAGGGGAGAGGAAAGGAGCTGATAAACTTTATGAATTGCCTCCGTGAAACACGAAGCTCCCCCGCCCCACCCACCTCCTTTTCCATCCAAATTTACCGAAAAACAGCTCCTTGCTTTTTAATTAAGTAATTAAAGGAAGCAATCATATATTTTGGACAGAACAAAATGGACGATTGCCTGGCCACGTGTTGTGAGTGTCTGTGCGCGTACAACCCGTCATAACTCAGGAAACTGGCTGTTTATTCTCACAAATAAAGCATGGTGGTGACTAGAATGGATACTCCAAAATCAGGTTGGACACCTAATTGAGACTTATATAACGGAGTAACTGGTTAGTTTTCAGCTGAGGTTAGGGGCAGCAGTTTATATAGTTAAATTTAGGACTAAGCAACCCGAGAAGCTAGGTGGTACAGGGGTACAGTAGGCTATGTAAGCCTAAGCTTAGCTGAGGTCACAGGTTCAATCTTGAGTGGGGATTTTAGATTTTCTTTTTTACACTTAAAAATTTACTGAAAATAAATTCTAAGTATCGACATTACGTTATATAATTCTCAATAAGTGTCCGAGGTGATCCAACCTGATTTTGGAGTATCCATTCTAGTCACGACCAATAAAGCATTTTATATCATCTCCGCTGTAAATGGCGGACTGATGTTTTTGTTTTGATACAAAAACATCACTCCGCCATATTGCTTTTTAATTTCTTAAATTCTTGAAGAAGGCCACTTAAACTGGCCGAAACGTCGGTTTAAAATCGCTTTTTACCTCAGAAGAATCCCGGAAAAGAAAAACAACTTATAATTTGAGTAAATTGTGTTAACGAGCATTCCGCATGCAGGTAATAATTTTGTCACAGCCATTTATGTTATACCCCAGGTCATAATTATCTAAATATAATGCGTAATATTCTGTGCTTGAGCTTGTCGGTCGGTCACGAAATAGACTGCAAAACAGTCGTTTTTTTTTTTCGCTGGCTCGCTCGCAAATGCGCGAAGCGCCAAAAGCGTCTGAAGCGTGGATACCCGCGCGCGAGCCTCACACGGGCGTGTGAGGCTTCTCTCCCCAGTCCCACTCCCCATATTCACGCTCGTTCCAGACCTAAGACCGCGCGCATTCGTATGACCAACGCAAAAAAATACGACTATTTTGCAGTCTAGTCACGAAAACAAACAAAAAAAACATGTCTGAAGAGGATTGGGGTCCAAGATCCAACTTTATAACACTGACAAAAAATGACTTATCTTAGAACATTAAATAGCGGATAGTGTGAGAGAACAATTGAATGAAAGGTCCGTTTCACAAGTGAAACATGAAATATATCTCTGTGGAAACACTACACTGCAAAACAGTCGTATTTTTTGCGTTGGTCATACGAATGCGCGCGGTCTTTTAACGAAAGGTCTGGAACGAGTGAAGCGTCGCGCGGGTATCCACGCTTCAGACGCTTTTGGCGCTTCGCGCATTTTCGAGCGAGCCAGCGGAAAAAAAACCCGACTGTTTTGCAGTCTATGGAAACACTTTTGAGAGAAACGAAACGTTTAGAATCATAACATTAAATACAAAACTTAAAAGCTTACAAGCATACCCTTCCATTTCCAAAATCAGCTATTTCCTCATACCCCGAGTTCTCTGTTGTATAACATAATCGGATCTAGGCAGAGATTGAATGCCCAATGTGAGGAGATTAATATAAGTATCGATGATAGGATGATCAAGAGAGTTGACCATACTAAATCTCTGGGTCTTACCATTGATGCACAACTCTCTTGGTCTAAACACGTTGATGAGATAAGCAAGAAAGTCTCTTCAGCCATTGGTGCATTGAAACGTGTACGACCTTTTATTCCGACTTTAATATTACCACATTTTGATTACCGCAACCCGGTTTGGGATAGTATGAGTGGCTGTTTGAGTGATAAATTACAAAAATTACAAAATC